>VXBU01013694.1:61266-236011 GCA_013400315.1 Bombycilla garrulus | reverse complement strand
AAAAAAAAAAAAAGGCATTTCATGTAAGCCTAAAATTTAACAGTTAATTCAGTGTGACTGATCTTGACCAACTTTGTGGGTTCAGTGATAATATAAAGGTTTCCTTTTCACAGTGTCATGGCCTCTTGCCTTTAAGTATCCTTAGTTGTTTTAGGAGGTCTCCCACAGTGCCAGTTAGCATACTTTTGAGCACCTGAGGGAGTGTCTGGAAATCTGTGTCTCCTTTTTAATTTCACACTCAGTCAAGTTCAGCTGCAGTTAATGGAGGGCTCTCTCATGGAAACATCAAACAATGGTTACCTTCTGTGATTAGCAAGCCTAACTGCTCTAACACAATCTCACCACAAATGGTTCGTCAGCCCTTCCCCACAAGAAAGATTACATGAGAAAAACCTTTCTTGGCTTACAGTGTATTTTATGCTAGATAATCATGATAGCACCTTGGCGCTCTAAGACATCAAAGAGCAGTAAGTATCCAATCTGCAGGCTGGAACGAATATCTACCCTCAGGAGAGACTTCATATCATTCAGAGGGTGGTCTGACCAAACTTCTGCAGGTTTACAGGATTGGAGTGCCTGAGCAGGGACTTGCACCCTGTCATGCTCAAATACTAACCATTTGTACCCACTGGACCTCAGTCTTCTCCCACATGGGTGTTACAGTGTTCTCTATCAGGTTGTATCTGATAATTCTGAGGATTAGCTCATGAAGAGAAATTCAGTTTTTCTGGAATTAACTGTGAAGTAAAAAATACTAATTTCCTCTTTTTCTTTGATATATCATCCCCTGGAGTTGTCTTGAATGCTGAGAAGTCAACACTGCAGCTTGCCTGAATACATGCTACAAAATTTTAATAACTTTAAGTATCTATTTCCAAGAATCTTTAACTGGCCACCATCAGATTTGTTCTCTAGACTAACCTTCTAGCAGACACTTTAAACACCTACCTCGTCTTTATCTGTGAAATGGGAAGACAAAAGCTGAATTTCAGGAGGATAATGTAAACACAAACTTATAACTGTTTCTAAGGCACTCAGAAATTCAGCTGTGGGTCTCGCAGGAAAGGTTAGAAAGAAATAAGTAACTCTCTTGAAAGACAGGCTTAAAAAGCATGTAACAACACTAATATTACATAACAAACAATGAAGAGGGAAAGTATCTAACAGTAGCTTATTAAATTGGGCACTAGGAAAAATTTTTTTTACCCGAAAGTTTGTCAAGCATTGGAACATGCCCAGGGAAGTGGCTGAGACACTGTCCCAGCAGGTATTTAGAAGATGTGTGAATGTGGCACTTAGAACCATGATTTAGTGGTGGACTTGGCAGTGCTGGGTTAGCGACTGGACCTGATGATCTGTAAGGTCTTTTCCAACCTAAAAGATTCTGATACTAAAGGAATAGTCTCAGCTCTGTGCAGAAAAATTTGCACATGGACGTGTGTGAAAATACTGCATAAGCACCTAATAAAAGACTGTAACACAGTACAGCTGGCACTTACACAGACATGAGGATTGTTAAACTTTCCTCTATTTAGAAAAGGCTAGTGGACTGTGAGAATACAGCCCATAATATTTTAATACAGCTTTCTTTCATGTCTTCCTGTTGCTTTTGTCTCTAGGTGAATACAAGTATTGACAACAATTGACTCCTGGGCAAGTGGTGTCCTCCAAACCATTTCAATATCTTTGTCTATCCTAGCAACTTTTGAACCTACTCACTTCAACAGTGGGAGAACAGCAAGGGCTGGTAAAAAAACCCTCACCCAAATCTAAATCAGTGCTCCTGCTGAGGGAAAGGCCAGACCACAGCCTCAATGATCTATTTTATGCCACCACCCTGCTGACCAACCTGTACTCCTGAAACTCCAAATCACATGTGGTAGTTACACAAACCAGGAGAAGTTACAAAAAAGTGAGACAAATGCAAATAAAACAGAGGATGACCTGAAAGCGGTAAACATATACCAGGTATCTACAGGAGTGAGAAATGCAAGCCCACAGGATGACAGCTGTGAGGCTTAATATAGTCTTTAACAAATTGATGGGTTTGGATTTTAAAATGTTTCATGTCTCCATACTAAGGCTTAGCAGCTACAACAGTTTTTCTTTATCACACAAGATACTCCCCCAAGTATAATTCATTCCTTTCCAGCTCTTAAGAGCTGCACATCTGGCTTTCCCCTGTGGTTCTGTGACAAAATCTGATTATGCTACAGAATCTTAAGCACTCCTCACTGAAAAAATAATGAACTAACATTTCTTTGGACAAGAGACACATGAGATGAAAAAGGAAAAGAATTCCTGTCATTCTAAGCACTACTTCCATCATTTCACCAAATTAAAGTTCTTGTATTTTGAAAAAAATATCTGTGTCAGAAATTGATATACACAGCTGTCCTTTTTGTATGATAATTATGTTATCTGCATTTATCAAGAGATTTTGCATGTGTGAATTGCAAAATAGTTTCCATACGGGTAAGATAAATCACAGTCACACTGACTGACTTAACAATCGCATGTGAAGTCATGTCAAAACAAGGATGAGAGTTAAAAAAAAAAAATCCTCTAGTCATGATAACAGGACCCTTTCCTCAGGACCAGAAATCCATCTGGTCGATATTATGCATAGGTAGTTTTTGAAGCTATGTGATTTTTTTTTGACAAAAAGAGCTTGAGTGTACTGCCTACTCATTTTTGTTCCATCAAAAGTACTTTCACAAATGTTTCCAAGCCATCCAATCCAAAATGGAGCATTTGTTGAAACTCTCCCACAGTACACATATATATAGGCATGAAGAAGAATCCATTAATTTGAAAGGCGACACATTTAGTGAATAATTTTCTCACATAATATTGTGTCAAGGGCCCCCTGATTATACTAAGACTAAAGAAAAATAACAGTAATTTCCATGGATCTTTTTCTTTTTGTTTTGCATTTGACATTTGGGTCTCTAAGCCAGTCAGGTTTCATTCCTTTCACTATTTATCAGTCACAAATCCATCTCAGGTTGTAGTACTTGGGTGGCCAAACCTTTTTGAGAGGTCACGTGGGTCTACCAGGAGACTGCTGTGCCCTGCCAATCACCTGGCCAGTCAGAAATGCGTCATGTAATTAACAGCCATGAGCTCTCCTGCTCCACACATCATATATACTCCCACACAGACGCCACTGACCCGGCAGCCCTTGGAAAAGAGGGTATTGGATAACACCAAATGATCCAGGTCAACCCCTTTAGGTTGTCCCATGCCAGAGGCTGGCCATTTCTGCCCTGAAATAAAAGAGCATGCTCACACACATGTGGAGAGGGCTTCTTTACAGGCCAAGTCTCACAAAACAGTGTTTCTACTGGTAAGACCAGATAAAAAGGCAAAATAAAAACTGTCATAAAGAAGACATTGATAGCACAGTAAAATCAATACTCATTTGCTGACTTAAGTTGAGCCAGAAACTTGGGATTAACTATTTCCTAAGGGCTGATGAGTTATCCAGATCGAAAATTATCTGTCTTCAGGTCTTTAATTATTCTGTGTGATTACCAGCACCAAGAACAACCAAAAATGTACATTTCTTCTAGAAAAATATTTATAAACATTTTTAAATGTATACTTTTAATTTATTAATTATTTGTCAGCCCTTTTCTACAGTAAAGAATGAGAAAATCCATATTATTTCTTTCATACTATGGTGGCATTAATGAATGTAGAATAACTTTGGTTTTGACTTTACACCACTGCATCCTAATTAGAAATCACTTGATGCCAGTGCTTGTTACCTTATTGATTAAAAACTGAAGCACCACTGCAGTACACATATTCTCCTCATCATAATTAGAGCTTTTTATAATATCCAGAATGGAAGAAATATATCCTCGATCATAATTATATTATTACACCAAATCTGAGTTGTGGTCCTGAGTCAAGGAAAAGAAATGAAAGTAAATACGCTGGAATTTTAACATCCCATGGGCTTGCGTTTCAAGCACAGAAAAGCTGTGCTTGAAGCCCTCTGACTCTTTTGTAACCTCAAAACATGAACTGTTTCTGATGCCAGCCTGTGAATCTGCTTTGAGTCAACTCCCTGTGAAAATGATGAAGAAGCTTTAGAATATGTTGTGATGAAAAAGAAAGGCTTAACATCTAAAGGACCCTGCAGACATATGTAGCATCAATTTTTCCTTAGTGGGAACATGTATGGGATTTGGGCTATCTACACTAACCCTACAACATCACCACCACAACCTTTCACGATAACTTGACTAGATCTTTCAATCCAGAATTCCTTCATCCCAGTGCTGGATCAGACAATTAAAACAGGTCCAGTCGTAATTTCTGGCTAGAATGGTTGGCATTAGAATAAATCCGTAGAAAATGTTTTTGCATTTTTAAGAAGGGTTCCAAGGACTGAAATAATAAATTGTAGGTGGGGGAACTCTTCAAGTAATTTAAATACACAACGGGAAGTAGTCAGAGGAAGGTTATCGACATCGGTGTACTGTACACTAAACCACAAGTAAAGCTGTCTTTAACAAAGTACTTAAATAAACAGTAATTTTTGTGTTTCTTTTACTTAACGGTCTTTGATAAAGCTCACAGGAATAGCTTGCTTTGGAACTTGCTAAAAATAAGAACTGATCCTAAAGCTCAGCTTAAGAGTCAGGTCCTGTGAAAACTCATAGGCCCTTAGCCAAGGTCCTTAAAGAGAGAGCGCCAATTTTTACAGTGATTATTACCCCTGTAGCTTGAGAAAACTCCTTTAAAAATATCTTAGTGGGAGAGATTGTAGTAGGAGGGCAAAGGTTTATTTCTATTGTTGTTTGGTCCAGTAAAACTGCACCAACACACTTTAATAGCTAATGGCATGATAAAGAATCTGAAGGGAATGGAATGCTATGGAATACAGCCTGTAGAAACACAAAGTTACTGTGTATGATCTTTGAATTAGCACCAGTTTCTAAGCTTGCGTAGATGCTATAACATTCTGAGCACTCTCCTTGAGCATACAATCATTCAAATGTGTTCAACAGTCACAGTAAGTTCTTTGGATATTCTAGGGTAGTTAGGAGTATATTCTTGATGGACTAAATGTAAGACTGTGAATTTCACATCCACTTCACTGAAGTATGGTATTTGAATATTTTAAGATACCTTTTCTCCAATGGAGCAATCAAGTAGAACTTATTACTCAACTACAATTTAATTTCAGTCAAAGACATAGCCCCTGCAATTGTGCCTTTGAATTTTTACATGCAGACATCTTCCCCAGCTATAATTTAGCAGTGACAAAACCTTATAAATTCTGTTTCTTTCTCCTACTGAAAAGCCTTTTCCTCTTTTTCTTATGCTTTTCCTTATCTTATTACCCTTGACACCACAAAATTAAAACCAAAAATCCCTAATCTCTAATAAATCTCTTATAAGTATATTAAAAGCACAAACATAAATCACTACATCCAAATATTATAAAAGTCTTGACTAGCAAATTATGATTAAAAATGTATCTGGGTATCCTGCGATAACTCACAACTCTAATATTGCAGAGCAGTTCAATGCTTTTTCAATAGATTTTTCAGAATAATAAAAAAAGTTACTTGCAAAATTTATGTATGCCTTAGCAATTCTTATTATCATAAAGGGAATCAGCAAGAACACAAAGGATGATTATTAGACTATTAGAAACCCATTAATCTACTCAGAATCTAATAAAGATTCTGAACATGTAATAATATTAAAGGATACTGAACATGGCAGTTTACCTTTAACATGGGTTGGTAATTTTTTGTGAAATGAGCTACAATTTTTAAGAAAAGGTTTTAGTTAAAAAATAGCTTAATCTCGTGACTGTAATTTTTATTGCCCTTCAAAACAATCTCAAAGGTAATGAATCACTTCAATGGTTTTGGCTACACATACATTTCTAAGAGGAGGATGTTCAACATTCCAGAACTTTGTCCCAAACCTCCTACTGACCTTTCATTTGGTGATAGGGGAAGCTGTATCATGAGCTACATGTGCTTTTTTTGTGCCGCCCCTTTCAAGTATTCATGTAGAAAGACTAATTACAGCTTCAATAAAGGAGAAACAGATAGAAACAAATCCACTCAAGACATAAATATCTGATGCCTCTGACTGTGTATTTACAGGGAAAAGAGAGACAGGGAAAGAATGGAGAAATACTGCCTAAGTGTGCTTTTTGGTGATCTAAGGAGTACTAATAAAAAGAAAAGGGATGACTAAATACTGCAAACAGAGATAAAATGTACACACAGGCTGAATATCCTTCAACTATCTTTGTATTAAAGTCTAACGGAGAGGTATAAAATTCAAAACCTAAGATGATTTTGGATGGATGAAGATGACTTCCAAAACAACATAAAAATTGAAAAAAAGTTGTGGCTGCTATATTTTTCTCCTGAAAGACAATTAAAACTTACTGAACACTGGTATATTAAACAATAAAGGATTACCAAAACCAAATGCTGTTTAATTTTTCCCAGAGTCTGTTTGTTAGAGATCTAATGGAAAAGAAAAAATATTTTAAAAGAAACTCCTAAACATTACAGGGAGTGTCAAGTAGTTAAAATTACTGTGGCTACACATTTCCCTATGCCAACAGAGAGCAGAACCCACTCACCGATCTTGCAGTGCAGCATTAGCAGGCTGAATACTAGAAATAATACACAAAAATGGCGGAACTATTTTAGCACTTAGAGTTTTACTTCTGGAGGCAGAAGGAGTAGAACATTTCCATTTAACCTTTGCCTATTTTCCACAAAATAACTTAGAGTTGAATCCTCCCGGCCATTACTACTTCCATTTATTGCATGAACTGCACAGGATTAACATAATTATGTAATTTAAGCGATTAAACACTGACATTCAGCAAAATAACACTATCTGCTGAGGAAATGAAAAGTAGATAAATTAAAGTTCAGATCTTTTCACCTTAAATGGACTGTGGTAAGCATTTTTTTGGAAAGGGTCTACGTAATATGTGTTATTTCAGCTGAGCTTTGATCACTATAGTTGAAATTCAGCCCTGCCAGCGAGATGGGTAGAAAGACAACATGCTCATTAAATTAAAGACACCAGGATAAAACTACTTGGTGAAGGTCTTATGCTGGCTCTTGGGTTTGCTGTCTTAAATCACCTCTGTGAATTTTAGCCCTCTAAGCAGGGCAGAAAAACGTGTTAGTTCAAGACACTTGCTTTACCTTCTATTCCAGTTTGTGAGTTATCAAATGACTAAATAAAAATGTACACTGAATTACAGCAGATAAGGCTGGAAAAAAATAAGTCACCTAGCCCATACCCAGACCCAAGGTGGCTGACTTACATCTCAAGGGTTTCTCACAGACTTTGGCTAAATATGTTCCTAAAGATGAGCATTGATTAAAATTCCCCAACCACTACATGCAATTCAAGTCAGTGCTTATCTAAACCCAGCAAGAAAAATTTACTCTGCCCATAAGAAATACTCGACTGCAAGTTTCAAACTTTAAGCCAAGAAATGGGCTTTCAAGCAGAAGAAAATTTCAAATCAACTTAATTCCCCAAATAAACAAAGCTAACACAGCATGCAGATAATATAGAGATCATGAAAATCAGCATCTAAGAAAGAGCACATGACACATTTTCAGGAAAAAAGAGACTTTCAAAGGTCCTTTTAAAAAACTTCCATAGGTGGTATTGAGCACTGCTCTTCAAAAGGAAATATATCTCTTATTACATTAACTTTATAGTGACCTTCATGAAAAAGCTGAAGAAAACGTAAGAAAAAAGGATTAATTAAGAAGGATTTTACACCATCTTTTATGACATCTATTTACAGCCAGCAGGGAATACAAGTAACACATTAAATAAAATAGATTAATACATACAAAAGCACTAAGTACTTGCATGCTTTGCCCTACAATCAGTTCTTTCAGAGAATCATAGAATGGTTTGTGTTGGAAGGGACCTAAAGATCATCTGTTTCAAATTCCCCTGCCATGGGCAGGGACACCTTCCACTAAACCAGGTTGCTCAAAGCTCCATCCAACTTGGCCTTGAACTCCTCTAGAGATGGGACATCCACAGCTTCTCTGGGCAGCCTGTTCCAGTGCCTCACCATCCTCACAGTACAGAATTTTTTCTGAATATCTCATCTAAACCTATTCTCTTTTAGTTTGAATGCATTCCGCCTTGTCCTGTCACTACTTTGCTCATGTAAAAAGTCCCTCTCCATCTTTGTTGCAGATTCCCTTCAAATAATGGAAGGCCACAATTAGGGTAACCCAAAGTTTCCTCCTTTCCAGGCAGAACAAACTCAATCTTGTCAGCCTTTCCTCACAGGAGAGGTGCTCTATCCCTCTGACCATCTTGGTGGCCTACTCTGGACTTGCCCTAACAGGTCCATATCTTTCCTGTTTTGGTACCCCAGAGCTGGATACAGCACTCCACGTGGGATCTCACCAGGAGGGACAGAATCCCCTCCCTCTCCCTGCTGGCCACGCTGCTGGCCAGGATGAGCTTGGCCTTTTGGGCTGTGAGTGCCCATTGCTGGGTCATGTCCAGCCTCTCACCCACCAGCACCCCCAAGTCCTTCTGGGCAGGGCTGCTCTGGACCTGCTCATCCCCACAGCCTGTGCTCATACCAGGGATTGCCCTGCAGTACCTTGCACCTGGTCTTGTTAAACATCATGAGATTGCCATGGGCTCAGTCCTTGAGCTTGTCCAAGTCCCTCTGGATGGCATTCCATCCTTCAGGTGGGACAACTGCACCACTCAGTGTCACAAAAAAGGTGTTGGAAAGTGGGAGATAGTTCAACTGAGCTAACAAAAGGCATGTTCCTAAGAATGCAAGAACCCCAAGTAGTGCGTTGAATTTTCATAAAACATTACCTGAAAATGATTTTACATAGAAAATGTTCCTTTCTTTTCCAGTATGATTCTCTTTAATAGAAATTTCCCCACATTTCTCAAATTGCCTTTCTTGGACTCTGTGATACAAAGATTCCTCTGCTAAGTAGCTTTCTAAGAGTAGTAAAAGGTATGTTCTACATTCATTTATCTTTCTTCTTTGGAAATTCCAAACTTTCATTAGCATTTCTCATACTTTCTGCAGTTTTTGAAATTTTATGAAAGATTCCTCTACTCACACCTCTATGCCATTTTTTGATCTAAAATTGGTTTTCTAATTCTCTGTTTGCTCTAAATCTCTAATCCCTAGTTCCTGCTCAGGAACCAAATTTTCTACCACTTTGAAACTGCAGCACATTTAAAATTGTGCTTATTAATCAACACACATCTTCCACATTTCCTTCCAAGTCCTTGAAGGAAGTTTCCAACACAGAGTTCTTAATTCTGACACAATTTCTTTCATTTCTGTTCCAGCAGAAGATATTTTCTTCTGCCTTCTCCATTTTATTTTGCCTGCAAGTGAAACACCCTTTCTACCTGAGATCAGAGAGTTTCCTTTAAGCTATGTTTTGTTGAATTTTCTTTCTGGCAGGCTATAAAGAAGTGTTTGATATATGCATCTTTCCTGTTTCTTAACATCAGAAAAAAGACTGCGTGATGTTTAAAGGTCATCTTTTGCTTACATAACTGGAAAATATTCATGGCTAACTGGAAGACCAGTAACATAACGTTTCTTCATTAGTATCCAGGAGCACAGTGCCACAATAACCTACTGCAGCTAAAATGCAGGGAGGATGGGAAGAAAACGGGTACAAGCAGAATGACCAAATAATTGGCTGCTAACTGAAAATCAGTGGCTCACTCCTCATTTCCTCCAAAGAGCCCAATGACTTGAATAACTTAACAGCTTAACAGACCAACTCTGAGTATTTCCAAGGAAGCCACAAAGATGTGCATCAAGATCCTGGACTCACAAAAGGAGACATTGCAAATGTGGCTCCCAGCAGATGCCATTCACAGGGGGAGTGTTAGACCTGGAGAATATTATCACAGAAACCAATGGAAAACAGAAAACTGAAAGATGTGCCTGTATTTGTTTGAAAAGAAACTCAGTCATAAACGCATTATAGAAACATGAACATAAAATAACCATGACTGGGGATTAAACAGCCTGTTAAAATTATTTTTTTTTCTCTTGCCTTAATTTTCCATCTGATTAAAATTTCCCACCAAAGGCCCTCAGACTAATAGGGCTTTGATTCTGGCAATGCATTGCAACTCTGGCAGGTAGCCAGCCTTTTATTTTTATCCCTCAGCCCTTTGGTCTTTTCTTCATATATTTCTCATCTTGCAGTATTTTTTTCTTCTAGTCACAGAACATATGTAAACAACCAGAATTATTTTTGGAGTACAGAAGCACAACATACTCTATTTCTGATTCTAACATTCTTGTAGATTCTTAATTTTTTTCAATGATTAGTTTTGGGCAAACATTTGTCTGTAAACAGGATACATTTATTAGGTATTTTACTTTATGCTGCTGAGAAACAGTCAAGATCCCTAAATATGACCAAATAAAACTAATACAAATATTAAAATTGATTTTTTTCCTAAATTAGATTACATTCAGACTGTTAACACACACTGCTGACTTTTCAAAAATATTATCCAAAGATAATACACTCAACACTATGTGCATTGCAAACCCACCTCCAAATCGTCAAAGACAAGTTTACCAGAGTGCTTAAGAATACAGAAAACATGCTAAATTGCTTTTCTGAATCTCAAAATGCTGAAGTGCACTCTTAATGCTTTGTCAATGTCAAGCCTACCTCAATGAAAGGATATAACATCTGCAGCATTTACATCTTCTTTTTGTTCATGCGAAATTTAACAGAGCTAAATATTGATCAACGCTTTGAAATACTTATTCACTGATATTTGTAATGGTAGTAACTCATGACAGGTTTGTTTCGTTTGAATGTTCATTTTAAGGTTACTGTCAGTACTTTTTAATGTCCAGTTCATGTACATCCTATCTTAGATTTACTAGAACCAAATCCAAAAATGCCTTTACACATGTTCATGCTTTATTGACTTCAACTTTCACATGCATATCCTTTGCAATGTATGTCTTCTAAATATGGTTCTTTTACTGAATCAGCAACTGCACATTTTAAACCCAAGTAAGTCTCTAGCGGATCTGTGAACCAAAATTTGCAAATGTGTCTGACCCCCAAACAGCCCTCCTGTACAATTGAGTCACTTGGAGACATCACTCCTTTTTTGAGTGGCTTTTATAAGAAAATTCATGCTGAAGTAAAACTAAAAAAAATCCTGGAAAATACTTGTGCATTTTACTACTTGGTATGTCCCCTACAATCACTAAGTCTGATTGCTTTGACAGCTTTTTAACCCGGGCTACTGACTCCAAGACTCTTCTGTCCTTCCTGTCCCAAATTCTGCCACAGAGCCTAACATTATTGAATGTCAAGATCTTGTCCTAAGCCCATCTACTTGGTTACAGTTTTTTCCTTAAGAGTATAATAACGGTAAGACATTCTACATCATTAGTACATTAATGGATATATGTATTAGCTGTGTTCTTCATACACTGAAAAAGCATAAAATGCTAGAAATACTCTGAATTAATTCTATATATATTTGCCTCCTTACTTGTCACAGACATACAATGTGTGACTATTTTATGGAGTCTCTAAATTGTCCTTTGTGTTTTTGCATTTTGCATTCCCTCTTTTTCAGTCAAATCTGTTGACTCCAGTTGGCAACCTACTTCTTTTACTTCTTTGGACCAATTTGCTGCCAGAGTCATGTAGCCAAAAAGGTAAAAAAGAGGCCTACAACTGTTCCTTCAGACACACACATTACTTGTGGTGCTCGCTCTGAATTTGTCAGAAAAAAATTGTTGAGGATTATGTATCAGATGAGAGCAGACAACTGCAGGCAATCTCTGATTCTTTGGAAGTACTTCTCACAGCATCTCTAGAAGTACCTTGCTTAGGATGAGTTTGTGACTTGCTTTGACATCCTCACATGATGGTGCTCATGATTATTTTCCTTAAAAACTAGAGTTTCAAAAGCTTTCACTCTTTCTGTGAATATTCCTCATTAGAGAGTACAGCTGTGATGGACTTTGAAACACCTTTTACTGTGTCCTATTTAAGTTAATGAAAACATCATTAATAATGAGCAGACCTTAACTCTTCCTCATATGTGAGTACAGTGGAAAATTTATCCAAGATTTTAGTTCTGCAAGCTGCAGAAAACCTAGTGGAGACACTTGGGATCTTGTTAAAGATCCAAGATATTTTGCTACTTTTGAGTGAGTATCTGAATTAATCTGTCCTGAGTTGCCTCCTTCGTTTTTCCCCAACCTGCCATCCATGCACATTACAAACTACAAAAGGCTCACATGACCCTCATAAATGCCCCTTTTATCTTGCTAAAACATCTTTGATTGGAACTATATGTCTTGAGCTCACCCAGCAGGAAGTGATTCCCAGCAGTCCAACCAAACAGAGCAACCCAGATTGCATCTTGCAGCCATCAAGAAACCCAAGGTAACTTCTGTGGCAAACTGACTTTTTTTAATTTTTATTTTTTTTCTGGAAACCTAAAGAAAGTTCCTAAGTTTTTATTTATTATCTATATGTATGATTTTTCAGGATGAACTTCCCACTAAGAATTTCAGTTCATGTTCTATGTATTATACACTGGCCAAGTGTGATTAAAAGCTTTCAGCTGTAGCTGCTATAAAGATGTTTCATTTACTGAAATACTGAGATTCTATCTTTTTCCATTAAACAAAAGTTCCTAACATTTCCACTGGATGAACCATATATAAGATACTCACTTGAAGGAGCACTGGTAGCCACAAAAGTAATGAAAAACAATTTGCCTTATCATTAGCTTGCTGTAGCCATTTATGGGGGGATTCCAGGTACTTGTTCATGCCTTTCAAAAGGGCAGAACGACATCTATGTATCTCAATGAGTCCCTATGGAAATTATCAGTATCCTTGATTTTAATAATTTTATCCCTCATTTTAACATAAAAAAATTCAGTCAAGAGTCTGCTTGCTTGTCCCCATCTACAAGTTTCTGGCAGCACATACTCAGTTTAATGACAGTTTTGGTTCTGTTCCAGCAGATTATTTTAAAAAACCCATTCTGATGAAAAAATCAGCTGTGTTTAAATAGCCACATAGTCCAACCAGACAATTTGAAGGTTTTGGCTGTTTTTTTATCTCTTACAGACCCTTATCAGGCCAATATACTCATAACACAAAGACAATATTAATGGAGAGCTGAGTAATGTGTTTGTGCCTAAGTGTCATGATCTGCTGAACACATTACAGTAGGTGCATTACAGGGAGTGCATTATTGCTGCTCTGTGTTTCCACAGCCAAGCTTATTCAAGAGACCAAGGAGCTTAGCTTAACACTGGTCACCTCAGGTATGCCTTGATGATGTATTTGAAATGTGACCACTTAGATCATAAACAAGGACATGTATATACTTTAATACTTATCAGCTATTTACTGTAAAAGCAGTAAGGTGGCTGATAAACTGCTAATTATCCTTCTCCCATGTGCTACATATTTTTTGGAGATCCTAACAACAGTGCTGGAGAAGGGACATCAAATGATGCTTAGAAATGTAATACACATTTTCATTTCACACTCCATCAGTTTTTACAACTTGAGCTCCATGAAATGTATGAGAATACTTGGCTAGCAGCCATATCTAGTGAGCTGTAAAATAAGAATCAGATCTCTTTTTAAAAGAGTTTCATTTTTTTAACATGACAAAATCGGATGTTGACCTTTTTCCAAAATATATTGTGAATATTCCACACCTCTACCCAACAATTAATTTTGAATCTCTGAATAGTGCTTAGATCTGTATTAACAGATATGTAATCAATACATTTTTAAAATTATTTTGTAAAGAAAAGTAAATGGATTTATCCTTCCACTAAACTGAAATACATTGAATTTTATAATTACTCATGTTTAATCTTTTCAATTCTAGTAAGTTCTTTCCCCATCTTGAATCTAGAAATAAGAAACAAGTGTATTATTGCCTTTATAGTCAGCAAAGTAAAGCTACGGGCATCAGCAAAAACATATTTTTAATTCAGATTTCAATCTCTCAGGAAAGATTAAAGCTTCATGCATATATAAATGGAAACTATAAAATGATAACAGATACGTAGCATGGGATCATTTTGCTTGAATAGCTGTGGATTTGCCAGTGTAGTAAAGCAGAAAATGTCTTTTACTTACCTCTGTTAAACCAGAAACTTCTCCTTTTGCTAATGGTCTGCTGATGGATGCAGTGTGAACTCTGGTATCTGATACTGGCTGCCCCTTCATAAAGTGTTTCCCAGCTTCATAAATATTCACTTCTACCATCTTACCCATTAACAGAGGATCCTTTGGCACAAGAACCTTTCAAATAAAATAAAGACATAGTTACTAAATACCACAAGGAACATTAGAGTCTCTAGTATCCACTCAGAAAACAGATTTTTGATAAACATCAGAGAAAATCCTAAAACTTAAGCATTTTAGTCACCAGTGTACACTACAGCCCCTGGCACACTTGACTAGTAAGATCTCCAGCCTACATTCTGCAAGAGCTTTGCAGTGTTAGCTCAGCTCTTTTAAACTCCAACCAATTCCTTAAGTCATGTTTTTTGATTGATGAGAAAGTTGGGCCTGAATTGCAGCTTTTGAATCCAGACCCGAACAGTTCCCAAGGGCGTTTGTACTACACAGCTCTAACAGACTGCTGTAAAGCTTCACATTTTCATCTCTGTCCCTTGACACTTTGAAAAAAATTTTTTTTCTGAGTCTGTAAAGGCTTCAGGACAGCAAGTATACCCTTGTTTCTCTTTGCACAAGCCTTTATTGTGATTGTGCAGATCCTCTGCAGCTGAGATGCATGACTGACAACGAATGCCTGTAAAAATATATGTCTGTTTCTTGGGTCAGCAACTAATGCCACTCTTTCCTGAATTTGCACGACCATGCTATCAGATAGTCCCACTTCACAAAAAAGACAGCACATAACAGATATTCCCAGGTCATGCATTTGAAAAAAGGAAAGAGCCCAAAATACAGGAGCAACATTTTTTGTTGGAAGAATAAATTGATTTAAAACTGCTCTAAAATAGGTAAGCAGTTGAAAAAGAAAAGTGGAGTAATTTTCTGATGAAATTACATTTTTTACACTGTTTACAATGAAGAATTGAATCATGGGGCTTATTAAATAACATTTACTTGAAGCTTATCCACACACAGAATCTCAGGATGAGTCAGGTTTGAAGGGACGTCAGAGGGGTCATCTGATCCAATCTCCCTGTTTCAGGGTCATTGTAGAGCATGTGACACAGGATTGCACCCAGACACTTCTGGAATTTTTCCAGTGGGAGAGACTCCACACCCTGTCTGGGCTATCTGTCCCAGTATGTGGTCACCCTCACAGTAAAGAAGTTCTTCCTCATGTTCAGGAGGAATTTCCCGTGCATCAGTTCCTGCCCATTGCCTCTTGTCCTATTGCCTGGCACCACCAAGGAAGAGCCTGGAAACATCCTCTGACACCCTCCTTTCAGGTGTTTATGGACATGGATGAGGTCCCCTCTCATCACCTCTTCTTGAAGCTGAACAGACCCAGCTCCCTCAGCCTTTCCTCATGAGAGAAGTGCTCCAGACCCTTGATCATCTTTGTTGCCCTCCACTGGACCCCTTCCAGTAACGTCATGTCTCTCTTATACTGAAGAGCCCAGAACTGGACAAATCACTCCGGATGTACCTCACCAGGACTGAGTAGAGCTTTTCAAAGGCAAAGATCTTATCTTTTTATCTTGATTCTTTGATGCTGAATTTGAAGTGCCTTAAAATGCCCTAATTTTTAGGAATACTTATGCAGAGGACTTTCAGAGAAAAAAGAATCTGTGCCACCCACATTTGGAGTCCATTTTTTTGCCAAACACTGACTCTCCATTTTGACCTATTCAACTGTTGATTGTCCCACTTGGAGGAAACCACCACCAGTCATTTCCCTTCTTCCCTGAAGGCTCCAGGTGTTCATGACTGTGTTTCAAGATCCTAGGATTCTGCTGAGCTTCCTAAGGATCTTCCAAAAGATGCAGAAATCTTTGCCTTTCAGAGACAGGCAAGCTGAGAGTAAACAAACATAAAGTCAGGATCCTTATGCCCAGAGAGTGTTACAATGTGACTGGATTATAGTTCTTCCCAAGTAATTAATTTTGGTCAAATTTAAATCAAAGGGTAACTAGGTAGCTGAGTATATCACTGGGCTCATGACCTCTGTAAATCTATCTCCTCATGAAAAAGGGAGTAACTAAATTTAAACCAAACTTCACTAAAGGAAACAGGTTAAGTGAAAATAACTGTGTGATACCGTAAAAAACCAAGCCTCCAGGCTTGGCATACACTCAGGTATTTTTTGATGTAAGTATTTGTTAAGAAAAAACCCTCAATGATATTTCTAAGAAACTAAGTTATACCAGCAGGAACTCTCACCTTGGCTGTGGATCTGGCAAAGCACTCTTTGGTCACTTTAGACTACTTTGTCAATGTAAGCTGTATCACCTAAGCCTTCACAAGTGTCAGCTGCTGCTCTACTGCCAAGTCTGTCAGTGTAGCTCTATTGATGTGTGCTTAATAGCAAATTCTCTAGTACAGATGAGCTCAGTGAAGACAGAATACATTTGACAACTATTTGAGTTAACAGAACACTACACCAGGACTCTGAGCTTCAGCTTAAATAATATATAATACGATATTTACACCTTCGAGTGGTTTTCAATTTACTATCATTCAATTTACTGCTATTAATCTTAGTTACTAGCATGGATTCTCATGCTTACCTGAGTGAGCTGTAGAATACCATCCTTATAAAACATGCCACACATAAGATTTTAGGGAAAAGATTTGCATTTTCCTAATGGAAAGCATTTCTTCCCTAATAGAATTTAAAATGAATCCCTACATGACTATTTGTATTTTGTGAATTCTTTACCAGTCCCAGCCATGAGCTGTATTAGGTGCTGTACAAACACACAACACTTCGCTGCCCGTAGATATTGCTTTTCATTTAATTAATTAAGCTTCCATAAAACAAGCATTGAACAAAAAAGCCCCAAGAAATTTCCTTTTAATCTCTGTGTGGAAGACCAGACTCAACTCTGACCGATAAGCTACATACAAAATCAAGGAGCATTGATACATAAGACTAAGACAGAAGTTCGATATGTAACAAAAAAAAAGGGATTTATCAAGAAAAAAAAGAAGAAAAAGGAGAAAGTGAAGAAAAATATAATGAGTGACCCAGGTATCTAACAGAAACAGATATTCCAAGATTAGCAATGCTACTTACTACTAAGGAGAAATAAATAAATAAATGTCTGTAACATAACCCAAAATCAGAAGAAAGCACAGCCATCATCTATAGTCTCTCCAGGTTCAGAAAACAGAATATCTAATGGTAGCAAAGGGAAACTGTAGACAGCTTAGTGCAAGAAAATGGAGAATAAAATCATGGTGATTCAGGGAAGCCAATTTTATTGGTCTTAAGCAAGTGTACTTCAAGGCTTTTAAGCAAAAATAACAATTTTGTGAAATTCATGTGTGTACTTCCTTCCCAGCTCAAAGATAATGTTTTTGTGTGGCAAAAATTTATCTACAGGAAATACACAGAAGGAAATTACAAAAACTAAAAGGAAGGAATGCCATTTAGGGGGACTTACACAAACTTGAGAAGTGAACCCACAAAAACATAATGAGGTTCAACAAGTTCAAGTTCAAAGTGCTGCAGCTGGGTTGGGGCAATCCCAGACATAAATACAGACTGGGAAAAGAACTCATGGAGAGTGAGAACTTTCCTGCTGAGAAGGACTTGGGGGCACTGGTGGATGAGAGGTTGGACATGAGCTGGAAATGTGCACTTGCAGACCAGAAAGCCAATTGTACCCTACACTGCATCCAAAGAGGGGTGGGCAGCAGCCACCCTTCCAGCCCAAACCGTTGTATGATTCTATGAAACACAACATATCACGCTGAAGTGTTAATCTAAAAAAGTTTCTGACCCTTCTATTGTTAGATTTTTTTTTCAAATTACATTGCCTGAAACACTCTTGAGGAAGATGTATGCAAATTGTCATGACTCAGCTATTCTGAAGACAATGCTTTGGAATGAAATAACTTTGGAATAAATAACTTCTTAAATCACACTGTATACTAAAACATCCACTGTATATTTCTTAACCTAATTTCAGATAAATTACATTTATAACACAATAACAAATAGCTCATAAAAAAGTCTTGATGGTCACATGTTTCCTGGAAAATGCTTATTTCTTTACTAGATTTTCTTTTGTCCTGACACATTCTGTTGCTGAGAATATCAGAAAGCAAAGATAAAACAAAAAAATAGTATTTGGTTTATTTAGCTGTACCTGCTCATAGAAAGGATTGTGAGCAACGTAGTAATTGGAATCAAAGGACTCTTCTGTTACTAGAACTCTCTGCCTCTCACCAACCTGGAAAACAGAAGATGAGACATGACTCAGAAAGCAAAACCAATGAAGAAGAGCTGAGAAGAGAACTGCAGATACAAACAAATGCCCTTAGCAGAAATAATCAAATTCGCTGAGGAAACACTATCAGCAAGAAAGTGTAGTAGAGAAAACCCTATTTACAAGAGTCTAACACTGACAGGGTTAAAAGTCAGAATCGAGGGATAGAGCTGAGGTGCTGTAATGGCCTAAGAAGAAAATCCAGTTCAGAAATATAAACTGATTTTTACTTATTAACATTATAACAAATAAAAATGTAAGATGTGAACAAAGTCCATTACATCTTCATCCACTTAATGAAAAAAAAAATCTGCAATCAATCACCAAAAGGGTGTCTTTTCTTTAAAAGCCACATTTGTTATTTACAATGCTGGGACATCTCCTTATCTCCTCTTGGTGATCTCATTGCACTGTACTCGTGAGATCACACCCATTTCCATGACAGTGGAGCCAACACTGCATATTACAAAGACTCAAGAAGAGTTTTCAACAACTCACAGACCCAACATACTAAAGGCAAAAATAAACACTGGTCTGGAAAGTGTTTCAATTATACTTCCCAACTTCCAAATGCACTAACACAGTTCAAAGGAAGCATCAATTTTAAAATTGAATGGAAGACTCCAAGACAAATCAGTTGCATTTAGGGACCAAACAGATATGGAACAAAATCTTACTTTCCCCAAAGTTCAAAATGCCCCACATAACTCCTCTGGTATTGTCCATTACTGAGTTTATGATGAAGTGTATAGCTTAATTTCTGCAAACATGGAAGGACATTTAGCTCACATTTTTAGTCTGAGCCCATCTCTACTTTTTCCATCTAAATGTGCTCTGGATTATTTCCAAACTATTTGACAAATGCATTCTGCAAATTACAACTGTCTAGCAAGTTAAATTTACTCACTGCTTTTATTACTATTCTGAGATTCAAAAAGGTTTCACATTTTACTCTGAAGTTCTGATGTCTATGAGCAAAGCCACATTCCCCTCCCCTCTCCCTGAAAGATTCCCACCACATCCTAATGGCAGCTGTTCCACACAGGTTTTAAGACCTCCATCGTAAGTTCTATGTGAACTTTGCAAGATGCAGAGCGGATAATAATGTTTTAATTCTTTAAGGTAAAAGATAAGGTTAGGATTTTCTCTTACAGTTAATGGCAGAAAATATAACTTTAAGAAATAGGAACAGCAGTGTCACATCTGTATTACAGTATATATATATGTACACACATATGTATACACATGAGATACGTATACAATTCTCCACTTGCTAAAAGGAAAGACTTCACAGAACAACTCTTGTGTTCCCTTCCTTGTGCATTTATCTGGAACATTCCCAAAGTAAACCCTGAAAAGCAAGGAAGACAGTGAACACCCAGCTCCTTTCCCCAAAGGCAGATAGACTTCACTCCCTAGAACCACAGGTTGTGGGGTACACAGCAGAAGGGGCAAAATCCCCAAGTTCCAGACCCAGTAGCAGAATCCTAATGATAGAAAATATGTACATTTTTGCTTACTTTTAAAGGGTGTTTAAGACTTGTTTATAGCACACATTTAGAAATTCCATTCTCTGTGAAGTCTGCAACTACAAATAACAACAGACAAAACCTACTCAAATTTTAGTAAAAATCCAGTGTAACCAACAGCATGGTGGCTTTTTTTATTATTGCTTTCAAGAAAACAATTAAATTTAAATCCCCAGAGGAGTTTTGCAAAACATGTCAATAAGGCACTCGAGATAACTACTCAAGTAGTAAGATTACAGAAAACATTTCCCCTAAACTGAGAGGTTTTGTTACTTCTAAAATATTTGACACCACAGCTTTTAAAAATCACAACTTAACATCTGCTGTACCGCTGAAGTGCTCAAGTCTCAGATGTGCTGCAATATTATGAAAAAAAAAGGAGGACAGAATGTTAGATAACCAACATTCACCCTTGGGCAAAGATGCTACCACTGAAAAACATGAACGCCAATCACCAAGTCATGTCCTCACATCCTGTTTATTATTTACCAACACCGAAACTTAGCCAAGCCTTCTCAGAGAAATACTGGGTCTGTAACTAATTTCTCAGTTGTCCTGTGGCTCCCTGGATCTCTCTGGTCATAACAGTCTGCCTTCATCATGGCTACAAACTCTGCCTGTAAGGCAGACTAGGCTACATGTGTTATCTTCATACTCTGAGAGGACAGAATGGTAAGCATATTATGTAGAAAAAGAAATAATTAAAAATCAGAGGGAAGAAGAAAAGAACACCTGTGTTAAATCATTTGATATAAGTTGTGGTTTCTTCAGAGGCATGTTGCCAGTTTTTCTCAGCTTTGCTTCCAGGAGCCAAAGGAGGTCAGGTTTGCATGTTTCAGTGGGCCAGAGGGAGAGCTTCTGGGCTCAGAATTTCTTGGGAATGGGAGGAAGTCAGGAAGACTAAATTCATCACATAAGATCAGAATGGTGGCATTTAAATTGAGGACCAGAAGTTCAGGGGAGTGGAACAGTCACACCAATTTACAGTACATGCATACAGACAGACAGACAGACAGACACACACACACACACACAACTAGCATGGCCCACTGTAAGGAACGAAAATAAACCTGGTAATTGTCCACTTGCCGAAGTTATGGATTTGTAGCCTTGGCCAAGGCTGAACTCCCAGAGAGATACAGTACCCAGCTATTAGCAGACTCTTTTGCCATAACAACAGAGCAGGAAAATTCCATTTAATGAGTCAGGCCATTGGGTATTCATGATCTACAAGACTAATTGGCTACATGCATTTGTAAGACAGAAAATTACTATCTATCCTGCATCCAAGTATAATTAAGAAGAAATGTAAGTATGCAGAACACAGCTTTGGTACTGAAATTTGTTCAAAAAGTGGAATATGTCATCATTTCTGCAATTATTCCCCTGGGATCTCTAAGTGCCTAAGTTTCACCTCTCTCAGAATTTAAATATGCAGAAACCAGACATGATATCTAATAACAGTCATAATTATAATAACTTTGATGATTTTTTTTTTTCAGGCATGTAGCAGCAGAAGTAGTTCAGTATCTTATTTTTATTCCTATTCTTTCATCTGCTTCCATAGGTACACATGAGTTCCAGCTCTCAGGGAACTACAATTCTGCCAAAGCATCTGGAACTGAGGCAACTCAGCCCTGGCATCTTAATTTGGAAATTTCCTATAGAAGCATTATTTTTTACTTTATGGATGACATTATGAAAATATTTATGAATGATAGCAAAAAAAAACCTTGCTCAGCAATCTCCCCCATGACACGTAATTTACAGAAGGGCAATTTGCTTTCACCAAAAACAATGCAACAGTTGCTGCTGGTCCCATCCCTTCCTGCACTGCAACAGTTACCAGGAAGTTTGCAAATCTCAGAGTTAATAATCAAATCATTTAGGAACTTTTATTTCATTTTCATCTATCCTACAGGAAATTCTGATATGATAATTCTTTAACTCAGTTTTTCCTTTACCGGAAACAATGAAAAGCAGTTTTTCCAGCTGGCTGATTTTATAAAGCAAATGAACAGCAAGAAATGTCCAAAATCCTTCTTGGCTGCAGTCAAATTAAGTTTCTTTTTTAAACCAAAACTGGCTGAATCACATAAAACACCACAAGACCAATTTTTAAACTCTGACACAGTTTGGATGCCGAGGATTGTCCCTTTTTACATGCTTTGACAGAATATTGCTACGTTAAGTGGTGCCTGCTGTGATTAAACTCAGCTAATGTATAACCTCCTGATTTTTTTTCATCAATGAAGACTATAATTGCACAGTTTGGATTCGTTACTACAGCCAGAGCATGTGGCACAGGATCTTCTTCTCAATGTTTCCTTATCGCTTTTTTATCTGTATTTTATCAGCATTGTTTTTAAGAGCTTCTGATTGGCTAAAAAGATATAAATTACTAACCATTGCATTTCTGTACTTCTCCCATAGAAGAAAGCACACTGCCCATGTAGCCTCCCCACTGATTTAGAGACAGTGGCCGAAGCCTTCTTCAGGCTAATTCATAGCTCAGTTCACAGTGGAATTGCTAAGCAGGTCTCCATTTCTCTTGAAGGAGGCTGGCTTGGATTCTGACCCAAATAACCATGGAACACACTTAGTACAAGGCTTGGAAGCTACATAAAAATCTGCTTTTCTGTATTTGTTATTTAAATATGTCATAACACAAGCTATGAAAAATACACACCATCACAATTTATGTGTGCGCATTTTAGCAGATTATTCTGATGTATAGAATATTTCTGACCTTTATTTTGTATAACAAAGTTTAAGCAAAAGCAATGTGGATAGTGCTTCTTCTACATCAGTTTTGGTTTACTTCTCTCCTGATTTTTCAGTGCAGTCCAATTATGTTGAATAAATGTTAGGAATTATGCAGACTATTCTTCACTGTAAAGCAGAAACGAACTGCTGGACCTACTTTTTATAAATCATGTGAATCCATCTGTAAACAGAAGTCAAATTTCTTGAGAATTATAATTAAGCATTCTCTAGGTCTTCTGTTTACATATTGTAGGTGTTTTCTCCACCTGACAAAAAAGTCAAAGTGTGCTACTACCTCCCTGTAAAAGAGACAAAGTTTCTAGGAACTTATGACAGGGTCCTGTTTTGATGATACCAGAACACCTCTCTTTTCAAAATCACCTTTGTACTGCTTTATTCTGCTATGCAGCACTGCACCTCCAAAATTTAGGATGTATACATCCCTCCCTTTCTGAAGGTAATCTTGGAGACAAAGAATGGACTTGTCTCAGAGTTTTTGACAACACTGTCAGGGACCTAAATGTGGACATTGGAAAGCAGTAACATTAAAATAGTTCAGCTCCTGAGCATGACAATTTTTATGCCGGGATAAATATACTTTTCTAGCACACAGCATAGACAGCTGCTACTTCACTAGGGCTCATGTTACAACGGCTGTCCAATTCCAGATGGGTAAATGCTCTTTTTTATTATGTTATGTTCAGTGCACAGAACTACAGCAACCGAGTGACATAAATACTTAGAGTTCCATATCTTCTACATCATACAATAATCAGTTAGATTAATCTTCACAACATGTCTCTGGCCCATTTTACCTGAGGAGAGAAACACAGAACCTGAGCACTCCAATACTGCAGAATAAGCAGCTGAATTCACCACATGGATTTTGTGTATTACTACTTCTTCCTCCCAAACCTAGACAATGCTGTCTCAATCCTATAATGCCCCTAATCAGCAACAAAACCAAATTTCACAGTGTTTTTCCTGTACTTATATTGCTCAGGTTTTTTGCAGCCTTGGAAACAGCATTGGTGGTGTCTTCACACACAGGAAAGTATTCAGCTCTTAACTAATGAACTCTGGAAACCCGAGTGGAAAGTAGACGACGCTCAGCGAGGTGTCTCATTTCACTATCAACCAATACAGCTGGCTTTGTTAGACCATCATTATTGAACAGCCCTTATTTAAACAAAGCCACAGATTTCTTTTTTTTGAAGATTGCATAAAAAGTATGACTTATGAAATAATACCTAGGCAAATGGCTTTTTACAATTTTGGTTTAGGCACACTTGCTTCAGCCACATTGCACTTTCCACAGCATCATTCAAAATTCAGAATGGACTCAGGCAACAGATGCCCACAGAAAAAACTCTTTCAACCAATTTCCAGGCTGGCTTGAGGCTGTGCAAGCTGGAAGGAAGGATTAGGTATAAATTAAAAGACAGCCAGCTCTAATAGTACACAATCAGCATAACAAAAACGTGCTTTAGACCTTCAGCAGCAGGCACTGCAGCTCATTAACAGCAAGTGAACACCTTCTCTTTGGTCCCCTTATGAATTTGTTGGCATAGTTATGGGGGAGGGAAAAGGTAGGGAGAGAAGGAGGCGAGAGATAGAAGTAGACTGCTTCTGTTTTCTTGGCCCACTGCTCACGCTTCAGGGTAAATAGATCCTTGCTATTACTGTGCACCTGCATTTGACTGCTTCATTTTGATTTGGTCTCCTGCTGGGGAAATGTAGCTTCTCCCAGCTACATACAAACCCTGCCATGCAGCTTAGATGAAAATTATATTCAGAGATGTGAGCGGTGACCTAAAAATGACAACTGGTCCTCAAAATATCTGATTCCTTTTAAATTCTGTAAGCTTGCATTTTGCTTGTCTCCCCTCTTCATTGCCTAGAAAAGGGGTAACAGAAGTAGTATGTTGACAACTCTGTCATACTACATTTCTAAATTTCATTGACTGTGTACAGTATCACAAAAGAAAAATAAGTTTTATGAAATGGGAGATACATATTGCCCCTGAAAGCAACTTCTCTTGTTGGATCTTTCTGTTGTAAACCTCAGCTTAAGCAGAAAAACGATGAGGTGTCAGAAACTGGCTGTTAAGACGCTGGTTTGTTGAGCTCTCTGAAACCCTGTTTCCATGCATGCAAAATCCAATTCTGACTGCTACACAGAGGAGTGACCACAGAGCTGGGGAAGTTGCTCCAGCAATATAAAATACTTTGTGCAAAACTGGTACTTGAGACTATCAGGTAGCATAAGCACTCAAGCAACTGCCTAATGTAATACTGGCAAAAGCCTCTCCATCCTTCTCTTTTTCAAATTACCTAAAAAAACCCATAAAACTGTTGCAAATGTCTACAGAGAGAGGTTAAATAAAAAGAACACCTTTTTATTAAATAAAAAGATAGGAATAAGAAACATTTGAGAAGGTAAAATATGTTTGAAGTCTTCCTTGCATACCCATAACATTTCACAAATAACAAAAACTACACAGTCTACCCTTAAGAAAACTTGACATTAAAAATAAAAGTATAGGAAAGCATGTTATCAATGCTTATGTTATAGAATGGACGATGGCCTTTAGGAGAATCTTTTCATTTTCAACTTCCAGCCAGTTTGGCAATCAGATGATTATGGTGGCATGAGCAAACAAATATTTGGGTTCTTTGAATTTTATTGTGCCTCTTTTCTAATAACAAGCGAAGCCTGTAGTGAAATGAAGCAACCAAGCTTAAAAGAATGATGGTCTTTTTTAGGAAAGGCCATTCTTATGCTTCTTCTGTGAAATTATTTAGAATTATTTAGATTAAGTGTTTTTGCCAGAAGCAGTTCCTTAAGATACACTGTGTATTTCCAAGTGATTTAAGCGCTATATGAAGTGGTAGTTGCTAAGGCAACAATATGCAACTTCTGTTTCAGTGATCTCTATTAACAGCTGCATAAGCCCAGGCAAGTATCAGTTATATGAGAATTTATAAATCAGCTTGGTAAATACCCTATCAAATAACTTCTCCAGGAGTTGCTTCAGGAACTCACAATACCAAGCTGTTTACTCAGACTGAAGTGTTGTCTGCATTACAGAAATAGAAGTGCTCAGCAGTGGTCCGTCAGGAGAGTGCTGATGTAGCACAGACTGAGGCACGGCTGTGTTCAGCACCAGCAGCTGTGGGAGGGAATTGCCAGGAATAACAAGGAATAATAATGGCCAGGAATAAAGGCCCCAGCATAAGTACCACTTCAGTAAATCGCAGGCTGAACCACAGGTTGCTTCCTCACCAACAAAACAAAGCAGGAAAAATTTAGGAACAGATGAAAATGCTGGATTTGAGAACACAGATGACAAAGTGCACTGATACAAATCAACAGTCTGTTCTGTCTACCCTGACATGATGCTGGGGTCCCCCCAGTTAGACTGGGTGCTCCTACAACACAACAGTAGTCTGATATATTTTAATCAAATCCACCAAAAAGAGTGCAAAAAAGTCTGACTACTCTCCAAGATATCACTACAATTTTTCTGCTAATTCTACAACTGAGGCCAATTCTCTGTTCATCTCATCTGAGAAGAAAGGAAGAGCAGATGGGATAAAACAGACAAAACAAAGGTTCAAAATGACTCTGTATGCAAAGCCAAACCCAACTCTCTCCCAAAATCTACTATAAGCTCTAGTAATACATTTAACAACACACAAAATATGTAACATACCATCGTGAGTTAATTAACTTAGAATACAAAATGGTGGCAACTGAGAGTTTAAAAAGTCTATAAATATGTATCAGCTTTCTTTTCAAAAGAATATAGGAACTCCTCCTGCCTACATGAATCACAGGCTACTAAAAAAAGCACCTGAACATCATCAGAATCTGATAATGTTAATGAGGATAGGATAACGATATTACTTTCTTTTATTTTGAAGGTAGACACTATATGATCAAAAATTACACACTTCAGAGGGTTTCTTCAGTCTAAGGCAAGGTAAGATTCTAAAACTGCTGACACTTCTAGCAGCATAATGCTGAATGACAAATAACATCAAGGGCTCACACAGGGACCAAAGTGAATGAGTCATTAAATAATGATAAATGTAGAGTGACTTTATGTTTAGAATTTAATAGCAACTACTGTCAAAGTAGTTGGGATACATTTCACTATTTTAAAACTATATGCCAATTATTTGCATCTAAAAAAGGTAAGCAAAAACAACACCTCTTCATTAGAGTACTAGAATGATAATTCTGACCAATTCTTTATTATCCATTCAGGGAAATGAAATCAGTTCAAGAAAATTGTAAGATAAATCACTTCTGTTCTAAAACAAAAAGAAAGAAATTACTATTATGGATTGATACCTTTCTAATGTCTTCTCCATAACTTACTCAGCTCTCAAGACTAAGCATAAAGTTAGCACAGAACCTCATCTGGGTGCTGTTGTGTACACTCAGTGCATTACCTTTTGCATGACATCAGAAGAAATATGTCAGATTAAAGGCTTGCCCCCTCAGTAAATTCGCTTCAACACCTACTCCACTGTGTGCTATCTTCTCTTTAAAAAAGCCCTTACATAGCTCAGACAGTAAGAAGTACTTAAAAATTGGAAGACACAAGTTTCTACAATCCTTCAAATTAAGCAGAAACACCCTCTGCTGTATCTGGATTTTAATACAACAGAAAGAGGAAACAGCTGTACAATTTAATTGCAAGAGAAATCAATTACTGGGATAGTTCAACAAGAAACATACTAGAATTTCTAACCCAGGTGTTAAAAATACACTATAAACTTAAAAAAAATACGTCTAATGTCAAATATTTTGTCTGCAGTTCTGTGCATATCACATCACTAATCAGACTATCGTGCTCTCACCTAGCAGGTTTCCAGTTTCACTTCAACTGTACTGGTTATTTTATCAATTAAGCCAATATAATGGTTTGGACATACATACTAAACAATACAAAACCTAGCCAGGCTTGTACTTCTTATGGTACAAAGTGTTTGCTAACAGGAGAGAACTAGGAAAAAGAATGATCAGCAGTAGTGTGACAGATCTTTTCAACCCTCTGTGTGGGTATGGCAAGAGGGGTTATTTAAGTGTACATGAAAATGGGGATTCAGAGGGAGAATTACAGATTGTTTATCAGTTTTGAACACTCCAGTAAAGAGTGGCGCTGCCTATCTTTATGATTTTTGCAGATCATCCACAGGGGAGATTGACAGCTGTGAAACAGGGCCTGAAGAATAAAGGATCTTCTTATGCCTCTGTGAAAAAAAGCCTGCAAATACAAATAGAAATGTGCCATATAAATACAACAAATCTCCAAGGAAAAATATTTCAAACTTTTATTTATGCTCCTTCCTTTTTGTAAGTAATCTATTAATCACAGTCAAAATGTAACAGAAAATCAGAGGCACAGGAAACAAATCACCATTCATTTAAAGAAATGTATTAATGAATGTTGCACACTAGGCAGAAATCACCGTTGTATTCCCACAATTGCCATAAGTGTTACACTCTAATGTTCTCAAAGCTTGACTTATGAAGGTATCATAATTTTGTAGAAATACCTCTAAGAAAAGTTCACTTTTTTTCTTTTTTGATGTTACCTTCACTCAATCTTGGCACAAAACAAGCCAGGCCTAGGTTTTTTTTAGTCCTTCTTACACTTTAACAGCCAACTATGAATTCTCAAAAAAGATTTCGGCATCAAAATCAGCCTTGCACCATTTCTGTCTTACTTCTACGTCAGAAGCAGCAAGAAGAATATAAGCTACTTTCCAAGAGGTGATCACATAAAACAGGTATGTAAGATAAGAGAAAAGAATAATATTTATGTTTTACACTGCTTGGTGAAATTATGAAGACAAAGTTGCCTGGCACAATAGCTGTGGCTGGGTTCCTCAACCATACTGGTGAAGAGATCTGTGCTGATGGAAGTTTCATATTGCACAAGCAAAAAAATATTGTCAAGAGCGCCAGCATGGTGTCTGGAGTATTATTTTAGCATACTATAACGAGAAAGAAATGAGAATGAAGTCCAAAAATAAGAAGGCTCCTGGCTAAATAAAACCTTAGGACTGCTCCTTTCTCCTAAAGAGTGTAGTCGAAATGGCACCACAATTCACCACACTAAAAAATGTTGTATCTTCACATAAACTAGTTACTTTGATTAGTTCTAGCTAACATAACATTTTTGCCAGTATCTCCTGCATCCAAGTGACTCTCTTGCACTTTCATTTGCACTTTCATTCTACTATTTTTCCTAGCTATGTTAAAAAACTAGATAAACACCTCAGGGCCACACAGGTTTCTCAGGCTCTAGAAACTTGACAGGGATTACAGTAAAGATGGTGGCTGGGACGGAGAACTGTGCAAATGGTGGCAACCAGAACTCAGCAACTCAGAGACATTGCTTTGGTTCTGCAAAATGAAAGGGAAATTTTTGTCCAAACAAAGAGAAACTCCACTCAACCTTCAGATCAACATTTTAGCCGAGAATATCAGCAGCTTCATCATTAACATGAAGTTGGGCATTCCCTTATATTGCTTTTTAGTTTTCATGAGCATAAATTAAAACAATTTACAGACATGTCTGCCAAAAAGCCTTGCCATTTTATATAGTGGATTTTGCTATTCCATCATGCTCGAATGCCAGTAGAGAGGGTAGAGCTTTTGCTATATTTTTAAGGAATAGTGTTAGGGTGCTTCTGATAAAGGAAATACTTGCCTTTCCATTTGTTCTCTGTAATCAAGGACAGAATTTCTTCAGGCAGTATGAGATAACTGGTCACATCTGCAATTGAAGCACTTTTAAGATAAACCTTTCCACTTCTGTCATAAAAATTCTGACCGTGTAATAAATTTGCCAAAGATTTTTCCAAATAAATTTCTTTAAGCTGCAATGCAGTGAGATAAGCCAGAGCGTGTGCTACAAGTGACCTGATGGTTCTTCTAAAAGCAAAACAAAAAGGCTCCTAAACCAAGAATTCATTCTAGATCTGTCCCAGGATTTGTCCTTTTATGAAGGCCAGATGGCAAGGCAGGAAATAGAAAAGCTCATGACTGCTAGTACCCAGCAATCCTCACATAAGAGAAGCCTGATGTATTTATGAATGACATTAACAAATGGGATTGATTAAAAGAAAACAAGGACTTCATACAGAGGCAAGGAAGATGAGGGGTCTTGCTAAGTCATGCAATAATTTCTCTCATATAAAGAGTCCATTGCTAAGAAAGGGCCTAACTCACAGGTTTGCCTTTATAGGTAATAATTGTGCACAGCTGATATTCCCTCTGCTCCAGGGTTGAAAAAGAGGTAATGCCTCACTTTCTAGGAAATTATTCATGACCTAGCTTCAGTGAAGAAGAGGTTAGCCTCTCAGAGAGGTTGAGATGAGTTATATGATCCAAACTCAAGAGAGCATGAAATAAATGCAGAACCTGGGAGAGAGGATACGCCATTTCATTTACACAAAGAAAAAGGAGATTGAATGAGGAAAGAAGTCAGCAACAGAAAATCTGTTTATGAAGGAAGCAGATCAAGTAGAACAGAGTATCTGGAAGGGCTTTTTGCAAAACACAGATCAAATAGCATTATCTGCTCATACTTCAGGCTTCTCATGCATCAAGTATAAATTATTGCATGGAAGAGAACATGCTTTCAGAATCTGTTTATTGAAGAGAGTCAGGCAGAGTTTGCTGCACAGCTCTCAGAAAGAATCAGCTTTAGGCCTTGTCACATCAATGATTTATAGGGTGACACTAGGGAAATCAATTAAGCTCTCTACGCGCCCCAGTTTTCCCATCTGTAAAATAGGGGCAAGCTGTTATTCAAGGAGAGTGCTTTTGCATTTTATAGCCTTCCTTCCTGTGTCTGGGTGTCTGTTATTTTGTTAATTTTTACACTATTCAAAGTATTAGTCTTATGTGGGTGAGTTTTTATTTTAGCATTAGAATATACCTGTTCTGGCTTCATTTTAACTGTTTTGGTTTTATATAAATTAAGTCTATAATTTTAGCAGCAAGATCAAAAATATGGCATACAATGTGAAGGGAACATACACTTTTCCTAGAACACAGATCTTTCAGGAAACTATTAAAGAAATCTCACGGCAGGCATGAAGGGAAAATCCAAAGAGATGAGGAAGTAAGGCAAATGTGGGAAACTGCTATTTATTTTCATTTCAAATTGTTTAAGAGTTTTGCAGCATTTTAGCACTTAAATATTTAGTAATTATTTAAAAAACTGCATGGAAAAATAATTGACAAAATACAGTCTAATTCTCAGGTATCTTGGAAAAAAAAGACATCGTTGTCCTTGGGCTTCTGGTTTCATAAATTTTCTTTGTTCTCTGGTATCCACAGAGTAAGAAAGTCATCATTCAGAAGGAACACCTAAATAAATACCTTGCTGAGGTTTTAGACTGGAAAATGAAGCTCAGCCCAAGGCATTGGTAGTCTTTCTATTCCTACAGATAGTCTTAAAATACACTGGTCACAGTTGCCTTCATTTCATACTATTCTACATTGCTTAAAAATGGGGTAAAGGATAGAAAAAAAAGGCAAACTAGTTCAGAAGCACAGAGATCTAATGACTGTCAGAAGGGCTTATATCTATACAGGCTTTTGCCTGTACTAGGAAATTTACCCTTTTGCCTGTAGAGATAATAATACATTCAACTTGTAAAGCGGGAAGAAACAGCTAAGGAAATGTTTTAAAATATAGTTTCTGTTTTAGTATGAAACGCTGCAGTCTCCGCTTAGGGGAAGCCAGGGCGAATGTGATTGGCAGATACAGTAATAAGGATTTGTTTCTGTCCCTTCCACCTGAGCCCTCTGTTACACTGTGACTTGCATGAAGGATAACCATATAACTGTGAGGCCATCAAAGTCTGACTCCAGCCACGCCATGGGTTTGAAATTCTCCAGCAGACAGCAAAATTTCAACAACCAGGTTCTTCAATTATAGGAGGACTGGGAGATTAATTTAATGTGTTTAGATACTTGCCTTGCAATTGCAAATGTAATCTTCTTACTCAAGCCACACCAGCTGCCTTGGGCATTAGAAAGAAAATTATTATTCTGCTATGCATGGACTCGTGCACAGGACATTGACTGAAAATAAAGAGAAATTATGGTATAGCAAGCATCAGTTTGTGGTTACATTGAATCCTCGGCAAATGGCAAATGACTCTGAACTGGCAAATCCTTTTATCATTGCAGTTTTCACAGTAATCTCAAATCTCTCCTTTATCTGCTTGTTTTTTGGCTTATTTAACATAGAGACTGATGATCAGTGAAGCAAAAGATTTAGTTTAAAGGTGTCAGCTAATATCTACCACAGAGCTGCCGCTGCTCTTCAAACTGGCTTTACAGATAAGAGCTGGCTGCTCACTGGGTGGCCACAACAATATTATTCAGGAAAATATCTCAAGGTGTTCATATTGGCAACTGAGTTACCATATACCATACATGTATCAAGAAATGTTATCTAAAGTCACTGAGAGGTTAACAGTAAATATGTATGCATTGTATACAAGATACTATTCCAGGAGAAGGCCGTGGTTGGGTGGTCTGATTTAAGCAGACCAGGTTGAGTCATATCATGGAGCTGTCTATTTTTATTGTTTTGTTTTGTCCTTAACAGATAACTCTTTTAGCTTTGTTGAATGTAAGGTACTTTCTGTTTTTAATCCCATGGCATTATATTTTTAAAGAAAACATGTCTCTGCTCTTTGTAAACTTCCATTTAGTTGATTTAGTTCCCCTTCTTCCACTGGCTGCTCTTCACACAAACTGCACTTTCTTCTCCTTGGACAAAGCACTCTGAAATGCTGCTGCAGTTCATTAGACAGCACAGTTTTATATCCAAAAGCAACAGTGTAAATTATAGACAAACAAAGCCAGTCTTGAGCACAATCTGGAGATCTGAAGTACATAGCTGATGCTACATGGCCTTCAACAGTTCCTGCTTACAAGAGGCAGTGTTTTGCATTTCTGACTGCTCCAGCTGAGCACTCACATGCTGGAAGTCACTATTCTCACATGAAATTCTGAAAATACCATATTATTGTTCATGTGTGTGTTCCTGAAATACCAGACCACATAGTACCACATTTTACATTAGCCACTTGAATAACATTTTTGTTTAGGTTAAGATGGGATAAGACATCTCAAGCAACAACAGTCAATGTTTTCACAAAACCAGTCTGAATCAAGATCAAAGCAGCACCCACTTGTTTCCACCGAACTCATGGTTTGAAACTGATTTCTACTTCTTGTGCATTTGCTTGAGTCGCTTAAAAATAAACGATCAGTTTAAACAAACAACTTCAATGTATTCCAAAGAGAATTTCAGTGAATGCACAGCAACCCCCCATAATTTAAATAAATTTTAATTTTATAATAGACTAATGAAGACTTTCTGAGAATTGTTTTCTTTAAAGACCATAGTTGTTGTAAAGACGTATGGCACACAAGGGTAAATGGATAGTGAGCACAGAATTCTCACTAGGAAATACTAAAATTAAAATAGGAAGACTGTTGTGTCTATCAATACTTTGCTTTGCATACACCTGATATTTGAATTATGTAAGAAATACTCATGAATTTAATCAAAAGAAATCTGTTTAAAAGCAGAAGGACATTGTATACAATTATTTAATTATTTGAGGAATGTAGGGATTCCTCAGTGCAAGTGTACCAGAGCTGCACACAAGCCGTACATATGGATGCAATGCAATAAATCAGACACAAAAATGTAACTCTGGAAAGTAGACAGACTGCTTCTTTACCAAATGTAATACCACATATTTCCCTGCTTTTCTAGAATTCCACTGACAACTTTAAGCTGTTAGAGTAATGGGTTTCACCCCTTGAACACATGCCACAGAAGGCTGAGGGAGGCACTGCACAGAGTTCACCATATAGGTTGGAAACTTAAGCATTTGGTTGCATCATATAAAGGAAACACATGTACAGCAGATCCATCTGACACTTTCACACTTATTTTAGAAGATCTCTTAAACTTCTTCATGATTTCAGTCTACATTTAGTTCATTACTAAGTCCTGCAATTGCAGAACTAAAATTAATCAGAATCCCATTTACTTTCTGAAGAGCACTCAAAAGTCTATGATTTTAAATTAATTTATGCAAAGAGAAAAGCTCTTGTCTTTGTAAGTATAATTCTAAGCCTTATAAATCGAAAGTAAAGCTTTAAACCCGTAATGACCCCTTTTCCATCCAGTCTTAAATGGAGTAATTAAGCAATAACTTCCATTCCATCTAAGCACATGCAGCAGTGATGGGTGTCTGCTTGCTGACTAAAGCCTGAAGCATTTAATTGACCTGTGGGAGCTGATTATTGTAAGTAGAGTCATATGGCATAGAAGCTATCTACTTTTTGCTAGAAGAAATCTTTCAAAGTAATTAATAATTTTGGTAATTTAAAAAGATTATGCATAACTATTCACTCTGAAGAGACTTAAGCTATAGTCAGCAAGCCTGCTACAGATTTTTAAAGATAATAATATCTGTAGGTGTACTCATTTGGGTTGTAAATTTGACTCTTCAGAGTAATAAAACAAAAATGAGAGTCATTGGCCAAGGGCTCAGTTCAGAACTCAAGAATTATCTCTGGATTTGCCTGGAGAGACTGCAGTAAGGAATCCCTCACTGACTTTGCTTCAATCTGATGTTTGCTATTTATACCCTTGCAGCAGTGTTTAGAAAAAGCCCTAGGTAAATGAAATTCATACAATTGAAAACAGAATACATGCTGTTTCATATGCCCTTCATAGTTGCACACAAGAACAGGCCAGTATTACAACAGGCAGTCTTCTTGAAACGTGTGCTCTAAAGTTACAAGACCACTGAGCCTACAGAGAGATTACAGTCTCCACAGATAATGCAAAATAAATGCAATTTCCTTGGCCAACCTGCACTGCACACTCAAAGAGGATATAAACTGCTCGGGCAAAAAAACTGAAAAAACTCTTCTACTAGAAAGTGACAGTGTGGGACAAGAATGAATTTTGAAGACATTTGTTTGGAAGTTCTTCTCTGTCTAAAGAACAGCAAAATAAATTCACTGTAATTATTGGGTCCATTGCTTGCTGTTAATAGATATTGCCTCTGGAGTACTGGGATCAAAAACAGATGAATATTTTCTTAGCATCTCAATACCCAGGTGATGTCTTTAATTTCTCCTCAGCTAGACTTTTTAAAACTAAGAAAAATTACAAAATATAAATATCTAGTCACAATCATGGAGTGCTTAGAATATTAAAAGGTGAATACTACTTGGTTTTCTATCTAATAATCCACCTAAAAAAACTATCAGGTCCTAAAACATCTTGGAAGAGAGGAGAAAACTTGGTAGTAATTTTCACAAGAAAAGCAAGCTGTTCCTACCAAAGTTTCCTCAAAACGAAACTCTTCTCATAGAAGAGCTGGAAAAGACCCAAAGGTCATTGAAAACCCAGTTCAGCAGTCCTCAAGGCATTCTCCATCCCTTGGTACTACCGGGGACCTTCAGGTGGGAGTTGATCATCCTCAGCAGCTACTTAAGATATAACACTGACTGCACGGATCTGGTGGAATTCAGACTATCAGAACTCACGCCTTACAAAAATTACCATGCTCAGTTTGAAAAAAAGAAAGCTTAACAGCCAATTGTTTTCTTTTGATTACAGACTGGGATGTGGGAAGGAGGGGTATGGTGGGTTTGTTTATTGTTGTTTTGCTGTTTGAACATCTGTCAGAATTCAGGGCATAAGAGACTGGGTAAAGCATTTTATACAGTATATAAATTACCATCAAATAAGATTTCGCATATATATATAAATATATATATATATATATTTGGGACAAAAATATTGTCACATCCTAGTAATGAAATGGGAATTGTTTCTAGGAGAAAAGCTGCAATGTCTCAATTTGTTGGAAACATCAGATGAAAATCTTCAGCCATCAGTTACATATCCATCTTTATTTAATATATTCATACATGATCTGGAAAAGGGAGTAAGCAATACAGACTTGAAATCCATGGAGGAGATTAAAACTGAGGGGGATATGAAAACACTGGTAAGAGAAAACAAATTGAACTACGTATAGAAAAACAAGATTCCCATTCTGAAAATGTCAACTAATCTATTTGGAAATACATAATCTGAAACACAGATGCTCTCTGGGAAACTTGGAAAGCAACAGTGCTGAAAAAGATTGTTGGGAGGACAGAACACTGGACATGAAATTGTAAAATGATACAGTAGTGGAAAATAACACAGACCTACATTATATTAGAATAAATACACATAGTATTTATATAATGAGTGTGGCACTAAGCCACTGAGCCTGAACATTCCTACAGGGCCTTGGAAATAGAGTTGTATTTTTTTACTCTGAAAACTGTAAGTACTATCTCATTCCTGTTCCTTTGTTTTTGAAAGTTTTACTAAATTAAACCTACACTAAACTAGAAATCACTGTAATTTTCCAAGGCTGGTTTTGGAGCAAAGAGCAAAATGCACAGACAAATGGTCAATCAGATGTGAGCAAATGTTCTGTTTTGTGGGCACGGGACCTGGGCTAAGGCCTTCCCTTCCAGAAGTTAAATTACAGAAAGGTTTTGGAATTCTGAGAAAAACAATTGACATTGGAAATCTGGAGCTGGCAAGCAAAGAGGAGAGATCACAAGGCTGACAAAGACAAGGAGGAAAGAAAAACAAGAAGTAATGAGGCTGTGCAGCACCTTTGAAAGATATGGTAAGACAAACCCACTTGACAAGGAACCTCAGGGTATGGGTCAGTTAAAATCACACCAATCAAAATACTAGAAAAAAAGTCCTGTACTACGTGAACCTTTGTTATTGCATGATACATCACATAAATAAAATCCTTTTCAATATGTAACTTTTCTTAGTCTTGTTCAGTTTGAGTAAGAATGACATTTTTAAAATGTAAGTATTTCTCAGCATGCACTTGAAATTTTTATTAAAATTTCTACTGCTTTGGTTATCCTTTAAAGTATGTTCCTGCTGCAGCATGTATTGCCTTTGAATGTCACCTAGCATCAAAGCCCTTCAGAAAGAATATAAGAGTTTGAAATTGGATTGTCATATTTTAAAAGAAAATATTTTTATTTTTTCTTTTCCATCCCATCAACTTCAAATGTTGCTCAGTAGCTGAAGCCTGTCTACCATTATTTCCACTTGTATTAGTAGTTTGCTTGTCTTGTTTTCTGTTTTTTTTTAATCAAAGTAACCTTTTCACAGTTACTACACAACTAGATCCAGCTGTTTATCCCTATTTGGGTTTGTGTAATAGAGAATTTTGCAGTTTGTTATCTAATCTCTATAGCACCACTTAAATACAAGTGATCACAAAAATGCCTCAGAATTCTGTCCAAAAGAAAACTGGCCAAGACTAGTTTTACCTAGCACTACTTTTCACCCCCTTATCTTGACTGCAAGAGTTTATGATAAAAATAATTGAATAAACTTGAGTACATTTCTCAGAAATCCATTTAACTGAGAAATGGATGCTTATTCCTGACATATTTTGACCTCCCTCGATCATCTTCACAATTTATGTGGAGTGGGAACTGTCATAACCACCCCCATGTTAATTATGTAAAAATAATAAGCAAAAATTTTTTCAGCTTAAATACAGAATGAACTTTGACAAGGATAAAGCAGCAATGAGATGGGAAGTTAGCACATGCTCATGTGCTAACCCTTTAACACCAGTGCTTCTCTTTAACTGTATCTTTCACAGAAACCATCACAAATGAGGCCAGTTCTGTGTCTGCATTACATATGCAGTTTTTCAGGCAGTACTGGTTCATATTCTCTGATGCGTTATGAATGTACTCTTGGATGACAGGAACTTTATAAGATGTCAATCAACCAAACTATTCCAACTTTTAAATCGCATATTCATTCAGCTGCTCAATTCATAATGAGAAGTAGTGCAGGAAGTACATATTCTGGTATTTCTAATGCTAATTTTCTCATTGGCAGCTGCAAAAGTCAACTTTCTAGATTTTGAGGGCAAGGTGAAGATCCAGTCTAATATTATTTTCCTCTCTGACATCAGCCAGCTCTCAGACAACAAGAAGTTTAAGCCGTCTAGCAGCTAGAACTCAGTTTGGATTCACTGAAACCTTACTGGAAATATTTGCAAGAGTCACCTTTGGAACAAATACTCTGTCCCAGCTGATAACTCAGCTGTATCCCTGAGATATACATCTGTATACTTCAGGGAGTAACTAACAGTAATCTTTAGTTGGCAAAAGACTGCCAACTCTTGGAAAGCTACTTAAGCTACAATTGCCTGTGTTTACTGTTGCCAACTCGGCACTCACAAACTGTCCTCTAGCCCAGATGACAAATAAATAAAGGAATATTTTGGAACTTGTGCCTGGCTTGAAATTCAAACATCTAAAAAAGCATTAGCACTAGCACCAACACGATGTTGCCACTCATTTTACAGCTGGAGAGGCTGTGACTAAACTGAGAATAAATATCTAAAATCTAAGAAAGCCCAGATACAGCTTCCCAGGCTTTTGACTCCATAGGTGTGCTAAGCACAGGCAATCTCTGCATCCAAGCACACTTGCTCTGTAGTGAATGTGCCCAACAGAATTTACAGTAGTTTGCCCTCCTGAAATATTGAACAATTTCTGAGTCTCACTATCCAAAACTTCTGTCCTGACAAACCGTTTTAGAGATAAACAATGCAGTTGTTTTCTGCCTTTTAAAATAGTCCTTTTAGACTATTTAGTTTCAAACTACAGTGGCTAGAAATGTTTTTACAATATGTAAATTGTACTAAAAAATCCACTTACTTTGAAGGCAATGGAAAAAAATCCCACTTTGAAGTAGAAAGAGACATGGTAGCAGAAATACCCCCAAATCTTAGCAGTGCTTGATTTCTCTCTTAATTACATTTCTGAGTGATCAAACCAACATGCTACTTCAGGGAGTCTATCTGAAAGCAAAGATCATTTAGCTTTAGCAATAAACCCAAAATAAATCTTTTATATTTCTTTATTTATACCTTCACATTTCAGTTCAATTTGTGTCTTAACAAGACATGTCCCTGTCAGTTTATGTTCACAGTTCACCCGCATCTTTAACCTTAAATCTAAGCAGAGCAGATAACCTCTCTTTCAAGTCAACATGTATTTTATTTCTGCCTTTAATAGAACTCAGCAGCAGCTGGTTTCAAACTGCTTGCAACCTTGGAGATCAAAGTTTGATGAACCCCTGTCATTCTCCCAAAGAATTAAGATCTGTGAAGAATGTATGTACCTCAGGCTCACATTTCAGAAATACAGCAACTGAAATAAAGATAAATTGTTTATTAGAGAACCATGCCAAGCATATTCACACTGCTGGAGTAGGTATTTTCATTTAACTCAGATATTTTCAACAAAGCTGTACAGCCATCCTAACAACAAATTAATTTGCTAGAGTTTGCAAGGCAACTGGATTCTTCAGAAATAATATTGATGGAAATTGCTCACTACTAATAGTTTACATACAGAGCATGTGGCTGTGCAGAATGATGTGATACTCTGGATTAGATTCAGATTTTACATATATATGTGAATTGCTCTTTTCCCTTTCCGAACTACCATTCAGTATGTGGAAAACCAACATACTGGCATAAACCACACGCAATAATTTGGGGTTTCACTTGTCAGCCAGATGCTATTTATCGTGCTACCTTTCAGCAGTGCTCAGTATTCCACATTGTTTTATTAATAATCATTAGGTTGCCCTTCATCATCCTATAGGAAACACCTACAACCTGTTTTAATTGCAACCTACCTAAATAAAAAGCATGACTGCCAGGACGTGAAGAAGTCTGACGAAACAAGGAGTGAAGCAAGACCCCATCAAAAGTATTTCAAGAAAAAAATCATAAATTCATCTCTGAAAATTCCTGTTTTTCCTACCGGATGCTCTGAAGTCAGGGTAGACATCTGCATTTGTGTGTCCAACTAGCAAAAATGGTGTTTCATATTTGTTTTTGCTTCTAAACTAGAAGATACTTTCCTTTAACTAAAGAAATCAGTTAGATAATTAAGATACATAGACAGTAATGTCATATTTGCATTTTTCAAGTGCCAGATTTATAAATAGCCATTTTTTCAAATGTAAAATGTTTTTCTTTTCAGCTACATTCTTCTCTGAATTGACATGTATGTTTGTGAGTACCACTGATCATCCATAATTCAAATTTGCTCTGCCATACACACACACACACACACACACACACACACAAAAATGCACACACAGACTCTAAATCCCACCCTGAATGTGTAATTCTTCTATCATCACCATTTATTTATCATATAGTCCTGGAAGACCAATCTCTCTTCAAGATAATTCACATAACGAATGCAATCTCCAGTGGTAGGGAAAAANCACACACAAAAATGCACACACAGACTCTAAATCCCACCCTGAATGTGTAATTCTTCTATCATCACCATTTATTTATCATATAGTCCTGGAAGACCAATCTCTCTTCAAGATAATTCACACAATCTCCAGTGGTAGGGAAAAAAACCAAAACAACACCCTAATAAAACAAACAAAAAAGCCAATAAAAGCACATTGTCCTTTAAGGATCAAAAGCTGCAAGAAAGAAGAGCAGAGCTACTGCATCAGGATTCCGTGTGTTGAGCTTCGCTTAGGGTCCTTCTCTCCCACCTGTATGCTGTGCAAATTCAATCACCTTAACACAACAATGGAGTTGCTAAGCCAGACTCAAGAGCATGTGTGAAACACAAGCTCCTTCCAACACAAGGTTTTTACAAAAAAGCCTGTACACACGTCAGTTCTTATTCCCCAGATATTTCTCCTCCATGCAACAAACACAACCAATGAGTTGGAGACACCAAATTGAACAGCTGCAAAACCACCCATCATTCATGAACACAGCACCTGATGTGTTTGCTGCACTGTTCACAGATCAGGCAACAATCAGTGACAAAGTGCATTTAGGTAGAAATTCAACTGTTCCAGTTAAAGAAATATAGCATATGCTGTGGAACACCAGGTCCTGGTAATCTTTATATGATATCTCATTAATTATATTGTTTATTTCTGCTTGGTTTATTTTTTTGCTACTAATGAGCTCTTTTGACTAACATTTCTAATTGGCTTCCTTACTGAGGATACTTACTTATTAGATAAAAAGCAACAAAAGCAAATCTTACCTTGGTAGCAAACAATATTATAGCTCAGGATTCTGTACTCAGACACGAACAACGAAATCCTTATTCAGAATATCAGATAATTCTGATTAGCAAAAGTTACCACTTGTACTTTTTTTTTTGTCTGGTGTTATTTGATACTCTTCAAATTTTCGCAGTGTAAGAGCACAAAGTTGAATTTAAATGAATGTAGAAAAAAGGAATTATTACCACATGTCAAATTTTCTTAGCTACTTTTTAGAGTAGCACACATTTAACAGCGAAAAACAATCTTCCTCAGTGTTCTCACCTCCATTTATTTAAGTACACAGAGTCCTAGAATTAATAACCAAAGTACTACATTTGTTGAAGTATTTTCTATAATGCACTCTCCATACTGATGATGTCTAAGTTGTACAAATGACAAACAGAAGAAACCAAATCTTTAGCAGCTCTGAAACTGCTATACTATACTACACTATGTCAGATTGTGATAAGAACCTCCAATGTTAAACTCTGAACTTGGATCTCCAACTTGAAGTCCAACTTCATTATGCAGCAAATAAAGAGGCGAATTGAAACAGAAACTTTTCTTTGCAGAACACATAAGCTCAATATCTTTGCAAATCAGACTCTACAATCATATTGTATACTGTCACACAAATTTTAAGTTAATTCTTTCAATTGTACTTTCTAAATAAAAAGTTACTTTCCTATACTAAGGCAATAACTCCTGCAGTAGGGCGTGTTACAGATATCACTCTTAGAAAGACTCCCTTTATCAGCTAGTAAGATCAATACTACACATTTCTAAATTAATCTATGCTGAAGAACAAACTCATTCAGCTCTTAGTTATTCTTAGGACAAAAATTTTATGACAAAAATTTATGACAAAAGTCACCAAGATTTGTCCACAAAAAACATGGTTGTAATAGTCTGAGCAGTATATTTTGAAACTTAAAATTCAGCCATGTTGTCCCTGTTTGCAAACCCAAGAATATCTTGGAAAATCTCTGAAGTCACAGGTTATTGAAATCTAGAGAAGTGTATTGTGTCTGGCTGAGCTGGAGCTCATTTTCCCTTAGCAGCTCACAGTGTTGTGCTCTGCGTTGGTTGCTGGAAAGGTGCTGATATCTCTGGGAAGGGCTGACACAGCATCAGTGCTGTCTAAGATTCCCTCCACATCAAGGGTCTGGGAGTGGGCAAGATCCATCCACTACCATAAGTCACCTATTAAGGACTATCTGAGACTCAACATATCACAGTATTTAACAAGCAAAAACTCAGACATGTTGTTGGCAGGGATGCAGAGCAGTTTAACACTTACTGAGGCACAGAAGTGCTTTGAAGAGCCAGTATTCAGGATGCAAGCTTCCTAAAGGGCCAGTGGAAGGAGGATAAGTTGGAGTCTGAATGAGTCAAAATGTCTGAAGAACACAGTTTAGTGATCAGATGCTTGAATGCATTTACATCTTTATGTTTCAGGACATTTTTATAGATGACCTTAAAACTGAGAGGATTATTCTGTTAAAACTGGGCATGTGCATACAGACAAATTCTGTACATATGTAAATTGCAAAAATTTTTTAAAAGCATATACCCAAAGTATTTTTCATCACAGTAAAGATACAGCAGTAGACAAACTGCAGCACTGGGTTCCCACTGCTGGGTCTCAGCTTGAAATATGACTGTATGACAGCATAGACATTACAATTAATAGCACCAGAAAAATGAAAAAGGTAGAAGAGGTACTACAGTAAAGCTGAACACTTTAGAACTGAGAATCCTGTGACAGGATTCCCCACCTCCACACCTCACACCCATTTGCCAAATTTCTCTGTAGATTTGTGCACATGTGCAATAAAGTTTTTACCGTCCAGGGGAAAACACTATGTAAACCTGTGGGGAGAGAGGAAATAATAATGGCCCACACCTAGCAATGCCATAATGTTTCATGCCATTACACTTCGGAACATTTTAGTAAACGAGAGAAGATGGGCGAGCACCGCCCATCACATGAGAAGTCAGAAGGATTAAGGAACCCAGTGAGATTGTGAGTGCCTTAGGAGGGAAGGCACTGCTGCCACACATCCCAGAGGCTCCCAGGCCTGCAGCTCCCTGGCTTTGCTGCTTGGATGACCTGTTGGATGGTCCCCCCTTCCCGTGTAGTGCAGGGGTAGCGTATTGGATCACTGCAAATGCTGGGAGCTGAAGGCAAAAGAAAGAAAAGCTTTGATGTTCTGTCATGGAGATGAGAGAGCAAAATGGCCTGCGATAAACAACGGTTTGAGCAGGATAATTTGATGCATTGAGTTCTTAAGCTTTTCCAGACATTGAACTTAGCTAGGGATGTGAGATAAGGGGGCAGCAATTACTTCACTGGATAGAGTGTGGTTGTGTGAAACCAAGAAAAAGGAACCTTTCTGTGAATGCAGAAGAAATAATCCACACGCTTCCTTTTATTTTGTTTGTTTTAAGCCCTTTTTCCAGCCATCAGCTTTTAAGAGGATTCATGTGCAGGTCATATACTCTGCACACTGAAACAATCAATGTTTCTAATCAATTTTTAGTAATTTTATTTTACCATTGTTGCATTGCCACTGCAAAACAAAACAAAAAATTAAAGTCCAATAAAAACCAGCAACCCTACACAAAAATGTCTTTGCATCCTCCATCCTCCAGCAATCAGATTTACAAAAGTAGCTTTCCAACTGCTGCATGTGTTTTAAAATCTGTGAAGCACCAGTTTCATACATCATTGTGGCAGTTCAGCATCTCTATGCTCACTAAAGAATATATGAGCAGAGTTACGTTTCTCTGGAAATTGGCCTCTATTACTGGCGCATAGGCAGACATGCAAGAAAACCACGCTGCTGGAGTACTTTTCATAAATAACAAGTTGTTAACCCACGCCTGTTGGGTCCAGTCCATCCTTTCTAAGCAGTTACTTAATGATATTCCACATGCAGGGAAGTTGTGGGTAAACATGCATGGAAACTGTCTTTGTGCAATCCAAGCTACAGAAGAATTGTGAGCCTCAGATTTACATCACACTTGAAATAATAATGAGAACCACGGGTAATTTTAGAGCTGAAAAATGGTTTTTTTTTGAAGTCTAATGGGATTGTATATGCTCCTGCAAATAAATACCCAATAGGAAAGGATCATCTATTGAATACCTGGACAGGCCTTTGTGCATTGCACTTGATATCTAGAATGTTTTGAATTTTCTCTTGTGATAAAGAAATTTAAAGACAATTTCCTTCTCTTTTAACATACTCTTTTTAATAATACTGTTTATACCACAGTGTGAATTTAATCTCAAAGACTCTTCATATATTCTAAGAGAAAATTAAAATCATGCAGTGCAAACTAATGTTATCACATCTATCCTCTAAAGAAGTATACAAGATGTTTAAACTTATATTTTCATAAAGCAAGACAAAAAAAAGGAGACAAACCACAGTCACTTTAATTAATTCAGCAAAATACAACTGACACCAGCTGTTGCCTAAGTGGTCAGACTTGGAACACATCAAATCCATGCAGGAAGTTTTGCAGGACCAGGTAAATAACAATTTAAAATCTCTCTTCCACATTAGAAACACCTAGCAGTACAGTCACAAGAAACAGCTCTGTTTGCAGAACATTGTCATTAGTATATTGGCTTTTAATTAGAGGTCATACTAGTTAAACACTTGCCTACATTCAGAAAGCTGGAAATTGATAAAATCAAAATTCACAACTGCATCTTGAATACACAGACTCCTACCTTCCTGATTAATAAATATTTGGCAATAAACATTAAACTTAATTGACAGGACAATGTAATAAATTAATTGGCAATATGTTATCCAATATGTATTTATAATTACTAATAACCCACAACTCCTAGTCCCAGTTCTTCCTGAAGAAAAACCCCCTTGTTATTCACTCTTTGCCAAAGAAGTTTGCCAGAATTTTCAAGTTTCAGCACTTGCTTTAAGGTCAAAGCCAGTATCCTAAGGGAAATAAAATATTTCAGAGCACTCTGAGAAAAACGGTATTTGAAAATAAATTTTACACTTCATTTATCAGGAACATCTTGAGGTGTTCTCAAAACAAGAAGAATAATTTTCTAGAGATGTTTCTTTCATCACCTTAGTCCCAAATTTCCAGGGATGGAGAAATAACTCATAAGATTAATATTCTAGCTAAGGCTATGTGCCTTCCTACATATCACTGAAGGAGAAGAACAGGGTCTGCTTTCTATATGGAACATATATATTCCCACATTTCCCTTTCAGTAATTGCTTGCAAATAAAGTTTTAGTGTGATTTTGCAAAATAGTCAGCCATTTAAATATTTTTAATGCTTTCCCTGTCCTTTTTATAAATAGTTTAAAAATAAACAGAAACCTTAATATATACTACAGGCAGTAAAAATATATATATGTATATATATATATATACACACATATATACATACATACATATATATATATATACAAAATAGATAAAAACATAAGAAACATGGCTACAGCACCCCCCTCAGAGACTTAATATTTTTCTTGAATAGTCCAATGCCAACCTGCAAAATTTATATACTAAATTCAAACTTAGGAATTAAGAAATATTTTAGAACTTTCTTAAGTGACAAATATTCTTAAACAGCTTCTTCAGGGTTTTCTTTTTAATACAAAGAACAGCTGGATATAAACACTTTGAAGGAAAAATTACTTTTACCACTTCATAAAACAGATGGGTCTCAGAGACCACTTGGTTACCTAAAACTGCTTATTGTACTAGGGAGCCAAAATCAAAAGTTACCTAATTCACACCATGAATACTACTTCAGGGTTGAATCAGAATGACAAAGTTATTTAGGATTTTCTGCTGAGGATCTTCTCTTCCCTAGGTCAAGACTGCTGCAGAGGTATATGGTGCTGAATGCTATTAAGATTTTTATTTGCTAGGTATTAAAGACCTTATTTAGATATCACTGAAGTTTAAAAGATGAATAAAAACACCATCTCATTTTCTGCCTACTCAGCAGTCAAACATTTTCTCCCATCTGGATGACTGATTCCCTGTCAAATGCCCCTGTGATTCACTTTTACTTTTGTAAGGAAATAAGTACCATTTTTGAACTCACTTTTAAAGAACTCATTTGTGACTGAACTTCTTTACATTTTCTTTAATTTATAAAATATTACTTCATACACATCCAAACAAATTCTGAAAAAAGCAGGCTTTAGACACCTGTAAGAGAGGTGTCTGCTCTGAGGCAGTGAGCTAAGGCACTTCCGTAAAGTTTGATTAGTTCAGATCCCTGATGTTAGAGCAGTGCTTTTTCAGTACTTTACAAGTCCTTGTGAAAAACTTGTGAAAGCAGAGATGGCTGATGCCAATTAGAAATAGGTAGGAGAAGGATGATAAAAACTTAATGGAAATAATTCATTGCTCAGTGAGTACTGTGCATGCTTTGCAGCACATATGATAACATGAGATCATGTAAATGTAATTCTAATGTACAAGGGAGTAGGAGTAAAAGCTGTCAGACAACCATGAACCTGGACTTGCTGATTCAGGAAATTAGACGTACAATGTACAAAACCCAGTAGAGGCGATGAACTTGCTGCACCAGTGAACACCAGAGACAGGGATGTGGTGTCAGAGCTCTTTTTACACATCTCTCATTAAATGGAGCTCCACTAAACCTTGAAGGCTACTCATTCAAGTGGAAGCTTGGTGAAGCAGTGGGAAGTTGGAAAAACTGGCCAGCCAAGTTTGCCTGAAGAGAAAGAAGTCTGGGTTATTGGACTACACTTAAAAGGAGAAAAAAGTCTACATGCTACAGCTGGATCTTATACCTCAAGGCACCCAAAAGACTTAGAAAGAACGCATGTGAACTGAAAGAAACAAATGAAGCTTATACAGGGAAGAGGAGGAATGGCTCATACTTTCTTGGCAAAGGCATATAATCTATCCGTAGGACCAAACACAGACAAAAGAAACAGGTAAAAATTGGACAAGATAAGGACATGTTCCATGAGAGGAAAAGCATTGAATACATAGGGGAATAAACTCTGAGTTCAGTAATGCGATTCTTCACCCAAGAGTGGTAGAGGAAATGAAGCTGTGAAATAGAGGCAGCCATTTATTACTTTGCCTGGGCTTGTACACTACTTAGAGTCTGGCATTTGGAACCTTTACAATGTCCATGTGCTTGTTACATTAAAAGATTGATCAGCCCTGAAGAAACAACTTTTAATAAGAAGCAGCCACGAACGTGTCCAACCTGAATGTTTCTGAGCAAGTAATTTAATGTATGATGACCCATGCGACAATTTTAGTAAGAAATGTTTGTGTTTATATATGATGTCTATATAGATGTACTGGGGAAGCAAAAGAGAAAAGGCATGTTTCTCTTGGCCAAATTCATTGTACTAAAGAGAAATTTCTTGTATTTGGGTTTTTTTTTTTTTCCTACAAACTCTCCTAGTAAAATTCCAGACCTCCATTTAAGAATATTATTTCTATCACTCTTTCTTATTAGAAATCACATGTAATCTGCTTTTACCTTCACTTGCTGATATTTTTGCATCCATTCTCTGCTAAAAGCCCTGCCACTCCAAAAGCTTTTTGTACACCCCTAACCATATAATCTGTTTTCTTCCTTCTCCCAAAATCATTGTTTAGTTTCTTCTCTTCTAGGGAACCATCATTTAAAAGACTACTGAAATAATGAACAGAACTGAGTGTGGGAGTTGCTCTACTACAAGATAAACAAGGCACAATCTGGATGAAAGTGGACCAAATGAAGCATCAGGGAAAAACACAAGCTTTCCTCCAAGCACTCATCTTCAAGTCATGAAGGTGTTAATAACTGCTATCAATCAGGTCTCTCCTCTACAAGCAGCTACAGAGGTGAGATGTTTACGTGCTAATTAGGTATCAGTACTTCAATATGTTCTACCTTTTTCCTTCCAGTACTGACTGAAATAACAATGTTCTGTCCTCCAAAGCAAAAGAAAACCCTTAAAATGATCAGATACCACATTCAAAATTTGTTTGTGACATACAAAGGTCTGAACAGAGAAATGTCATCACATCACAATATAGGATGTGAATGCTTGCCCAGCTATGACCCCTATCAATATCATACACATGCTGGCAAGAGCCTTACTTTAACCATTTCTCTTTCACTAGATTGGTAGCTAGTTATTGTAATTGCTTGTTTTGTAATTTGTAACTGTCTCTCTAATAACCTGTTGCTCTCCTTTTATTAACCTGCCAGCTTTACAGAAATGATTTTTCATAGGATCATGATGCTTTTTTATCCACATCCAGTGAGACATTAGCTATGTTGGCACCTGAAGTGTTTCACAGTAGACTTAAATGAGAATGGAAAACATATCTTGCTAAGAGGTTTGCACTGCTCTTTGATGTCTCTGAATAAATCTGTAATGGCATGATAAAAACAGCTCATGAGCAATTAAGTTTTAATTTTATTTCATTTTCACTCAGAGGGAGTATTCACCCAATTTCTGTACTATAAGCACCTGGTACAGCTGTATGATAAGATGGAAGAGTTAAGCATAGCAAAGCAGACAAAAATTTCCTCCCACAATTATCTGCTAGAGGCAGATCTACTGTCAGCACCATTACACTAAAAACTTTGTCAGCCTACCCTGTTTTCTGCACCTGTTTTTTTTGCCACAATAGCTTAGGAAGATGAAACAACTTTCTTCATAAGATGCCTTTCTCCATAACTTGTAAACAAATAATGTCCACTTCCACCACAGAATACTGTATTTTAGCTGGTTTTGTTTGGTTTGTTCAGAATTAAAAGTACAGAAAATGTTGCTTTAATGCTGCTTTTTAGTAAGCGCATGGCTTTCCATTTTATTTTTAACTTCCATTAATATGCCACTAAAACATTTTTTTGTACATACTTTAACCAAAAATGTTATCACAGTTTTCAAAGCACTGGAGATTTTTATACTCTTTGTGTTAATAAGGACATCCTGTGACCACTGATCGGCCTTGCTGCAATTGAAATTATAATATTCATTTTAAATTTAGTTGTTACTCATCAGAAGTACCTCCTGACTTGCTACTGATAAAGCATTGCAATTTATCCAATGTTACAGTAATTTCTAATTTAAAAAACCCAACCAAACAAGCACTTGGTGTCTCAAATATTGTATTTCTTCCACAAGCAGCTTTTCTTGTCCTAGCTCTTTAATGCTATGTTAATGCAGCAGTGTGTTTTCCCCCATTAATAGTAAAATAAATCACTATTAACTACTTACTATGATTTAATTGCTTATGCATGTGTTTAATTTAATTTATATCACCATTTACCTCCTTGCTGAAATCACACAAGGCTTTCAAAGATGTAGCCACTTAATACCAATCTAATGATCAAAATGCTTGATCAGTTTTTTTTTTATTTAAAGGATTAAAGATAACAGCCATAATGTCCTATTAGACACAATGGCATGATTTCAGGGCTGTCCTATCAACTTCATCCTGACAGCTTTTCTATTTCCCACAGCTGCCTTGCTCACTTATTCCTTAGTGCACAGAAATAAAAGTATAAATCCAGGTAATGAAAACAGTCAAGCTGCTCATAAAATGTCATATTACTCTGAGACTGCACATCACTTCTCAAATAGTATCCTGTCAGTCACATGCCCATTCTGTAAGCGACGAAAGCACTGGCCTGAAACAAGCTTGGAAAAAAATCCACTCTAAAACAAACAAACACAAAGCCATCATCAGTAAAATTTAGATTTTTTTCCCTTAATCCCATACTTACAATGCATTCAGTATTATTAAAAAAATAATTTTTAAAATAGCCGCGTGTAAAATGGAGGGGAGTAAAGGTGACAAGACATCACTGTGCTCACTGTGTCACTGACAAATCAATAACTGAGATGTGTGGTTATGGAGATACAGCTCTTTTTTTTTAGGACTATGATGGATGGAGTATGTGACACTAACAAATGTCAGTTCATTCCTTCAATAGAAATTTATGCTGTCAACAGCAGAGTTTTAAAGTTCTGGGTTTGTTTTTTTTTATCTTCAGGAAAGTAGAGTTAACAAGTTTGTAACTGCTGTGACTAATCTGTAAGCTTGTGATTAATGTCCCTATTTAATACCTGTGATATTCCTGAAAAGATTTAACTGATCATCCTTATTCCAAACTTGCAGATTTATTGTTAAATATGGTCTCTAAAAGATTAATTTGCATCTCTCCAAAAGACACAAATCTGGTAACACATAAAAACACTCAGACAACTTGCAAGATTCATGAAGAATTCCTGAAAGCACTAGCTGGCCAGTATAGCCTACTCAATTTTTTCATTAGAGAAACGTGCTCACCTTTAAGTAGGTTTGGGGAACCATGCACTTACTGAAAAGCAACTCAGGAACCAAAAGTTACCTTTCTGCACCCCTGACACAATCATAGTTTTACACCGACTGGCATGGTACAGATTTTGGCTTGCTGGTTTATTTTACAAATTGAATATGTTAATGAATGTAAAAGCACCTCAGTGTGAGGCCCAGTTTTTCCGACTAACCTCATACAACAGAGATTCACTTTTGAAATGTACACAAGTGAAACAAAAAATAAACACTGGAAAGAATGCAAATCATCCTTTGAGAACACTGAGAAGCTTCACAGATATAACTGGATTGATGATCCTATTTTGTCCAATGTGTAAATCTGCAAAAATATTCCTATGGTCACTGTTCTCTATGAAGCTCTGATATTCCCAAGGTATATACACACATCACAGGAAAAATTAACATGGTTGTATTTAACTTCAAATCTTTCTAAATTCTTGCTTATGTGGTTTACATCTTGTACATAATTAGAATATACACAATATAGTCTCCTCTTTATGGCAAGAAAATCTATACTTCTGGAATGTCTTCTTTTGCAGACTTATTTCTCACCATTAACACTGCATTAATTATCATCTCTCACATTTATGAAATTAAAACGAATACTGTTAACCCAGCAGACTCTTTTGCAGCACAGCAGCCATTCTGGCCATCCTGGAAAATCACTGGCAAATATTCTAAATTCTACCTCAGTGCTCTGACATGACACAATTTTACTGCAGAAAAAGAGGAAACAGGCCATAAAAGCAGGCTTATGGCTAAGACAATGAAATATGCCACTGCCATTGAAGCAAAACAACTTTGATAGTAAAATCAGTATACGGAAACTTGATAACTGTGATCCTGGTCGCAACAAGAAAATCGAGGCTGTAGATGCAGTCACAAGACACACTGCATTCCTGGAGCCAGCTGCTTCTTCAAATAGAGCCAGGGAGCTCACCTTGCCAGCTAAAGAAAACAGCCACTAACACAGTTACTTAAAGAACCAAGTAGTCTTAAAAATGAAGAGCTGTTACAGAGGATGGCTATAAGTATGTCACTCATCAAATCCCAACATCCTCCTCAACTAAAGTTTTAGAACACCAAAACACAGAACTTAGTCCCAAGGATCTTTACATGCTTAACTGCTTCTTAAAAGCCTCATCTCTGCGACAGATCAGAAAGGATGAAGGAATGAAAACACTTTTCAGGGTCTTAAAATTCATGTTACAGATGTTAGAATTCTCCTCCTTAATTTTCACTTTAACCCAACATTTCCAAGCAGTGCCTATGGACTACCAAGGACCTGCAAGGTTATCACTTAGTGGCCATGTGAACAGAAGTATTCCAGAGTCAAGTCTCTCTGCATGTGGTACAAAGGAGGCCCAAATATGAAAAAATATTTTTTCCTTAAGGTCTGACTATTATCAGGAATCCTTAGAGTGGATTTATACACTGTTTTGCACAAGTCTAAGATGACACTTAAATCTTCTGCAGGATTAAAAAAGAAAAGAGAAATAGTGTTCTGAGAAACACGTTTGACTAAATTTATCACTGGGAAATGTAATTGAGTGGCTTCATAGTAACTGAGTTACCTAATGGTCACCAAATTCTATTTATGAACACAAAAAATAGGCTTTGACAGATGACCTTGGCCAGTTTTTCTTCATTAACCAAACTTTCTCTCTTCAATTATACAGAACAGAGCAGTTTATCTTTCAAACAAGAATGAAATATATACACAGATACATTAAGAATACGATAGGTATACCTGATAGCCTTCCAAATTATCCATATTTTACAATAATTACTGTTACATTAAAGAGTCCTTTGACCAGCAACATAAAAACAAGCCCTGGGATTAAAATTTACTATTGCAAACAACTTATGAAGATGTTTTCTTCCCTCTTTTCCATTTTTTCTACAAACCTCAGATCTTCTATAAAAACCACTGGGACCTGAACAAGCTCAAGAAGTGGGTCCATGAGAATCTCATGAGGCATAAGAAAATCAGGTGCAATGCACCTGGGTTGGCACAGCCCCTGGTATGAGGACAACTTGCGGGATGAAGAGATCAAGAGCAGCCCTGCTGAGAAGGATTTGGGGGTGCTGCTGGATGAGAAGCTCAATGTGATCCAGCAATGTGCACTTGCAGCCCAGAAATCCAAACCATTCTGTGATTCTGTGGTTCAAACTGCTAAGTATTTTGCAAACAGAGTGAGAGAACATGGATCCACTACCAGTGGTTTCCCAATACATGAGGAAATTTACAGAAGATCAGAGGGCTAGGGCAAGGGTTTTATTTGGGACAGTATTTAAATAAAAAAGAACAAATTCATAGTTGGAAGAAATCCAGGTAAGAATAGGAGTAAACAATTTCCACTGCACTCTTCCTCAATCTGCTGCAAATTAACCCAATTACTTTAAGAATATTTTCCCCCTCAATTCAAACACCTCCCTAGATCAAAATCAAAAACATTTATTAACTGATGCTTCCAACTGTGACAGAAATTACAGTCATTTTTGTAGTAGAGATGGTGTAAAAATGCAATCTAAAAATATGATTAAAAGCTCAAAAGATGAGTAACCCGAGTTCATCTTGAAAATGGCTGTTTGGGTACTGCTAAAGAAATGCACTCGGAGTTAATTAGTTTGCTTTTTATCTGTTCCTCAATTAAGAACTTCCTACTCTCCCTTAATTATGAAACAGCTATTAAATTAAACAGACCTGCCTAGATGACCTTACATGAGAAGAATAAATTAATTGAACAGATTTTCTTAAAAATATGAGAATCGTTTTATGAAAATAATGGTACAAGCAACATTCTGATCCTTCTGGACTTTGAATCATATCAAATCAATTCCATATATATAACATCTTAAATTCCTCTTCTAATTCCCATAAAATAAGTATTTTATCATTTATTTCCTGAGAGGAGATTAATTATTTTTACCCATTACAAAAAAAAAAAAACAAACAAACAACAACAACAACAAAAAACCCAACAAAGCATCAAAAAGATGCCAACAAGTGAGAGAGCACACATGGGCAAATCATGCAGTATTTCAGTCATTAACACTACATTGCAAAGAATTAGAATAATGCGAAGAAACCCTCTGGAAGATGTGATTAGAACACATTTCTACATATAAAACAAGGACTCATCCCCTTACTGTAGTTCCTTTAAATCCTGCTGGAATCCTGTGTTGGAATATGGGGGTTTTGTCCAAGACTTCATGTGTCAGAGTAATTCCTTTAGTGTTTTCCCCTTCAGAAAGTAATTTCAAGTTCTGTACTGCACTTTCTTCATGTGTGAATATGGCAATAATGAACTAGAGAGAGCTACAAAGTTGTACAGTGAAGTTCACAGATACCTGCTGCTTTCTGATGCATTCTAGAAATACTTCTTTTTCAAAGGTTTCAGACGAACCATGACAGTAGGTCTGCTGTGCAGTCTTCATTCACCCCACAATTAATTCACTCAATTAGCAGCTGAAATGCCTTGTTTAAACTTTAGTATTAGGTTAAAAAAAAAATCAATCTTTTTTAAAGAAATAGGTCATATTTTCTCAGATCTTAAAAAAAAATCCCAAACCCACACAGTGTTGTTACACTCTAGGTTTGCCAAAAATAATGAAAAGACACTGTCATAAACATACAATCATATTCCCACTTATGCTATGAGGATGGTGGCAATGGAGAAAATATAGCATGCACATCCTAAACAAAGTCCAAAGCTACTTTACCCAACAGATGGGCAAGCCGAATCTTAGATGGAGAAGTTTACCTCAGGAGACCCAAACTTACTGAGATCTATCAGAATTGAGATGTGAGAAAAATTATTTTACATGTATTTAGTAAACTAAACACAGGCCTTAAGACATCCATTAACCACCTCTACCATTTAAAAAATTGCTCAGAATGAAGCTTTGTCCATCATACAGGAGTAGAAAGGCTAGTTCTCACTGGTTTAATATAGCAACAAAATTAGCTTCCAAGCACACATCTTAATATAATGATACTTTGCACCCCAAAGAAAGAAGTCTTCTAGGAGCACCATGAGCCAAACTTGATAGTGCTGTAAAATAAAATTATCTTTACATGTCTCCTAGAAGAAACAAGGTACTAAATACAGATGAGAAAGGAACGCCCTTTTAAGATTGGGGTGAAACAATACACGAATGTGTCAAGATTTTTAATCTAGATGCCTGACCTCAAGGCTAATTGAGAGTTCCTGCTGTATGTACTGCCAGCCCCATATTACATAGACAACGAAAATAACAAAGGACAACAGTGGTAAAAAAGGCATGTTATTCTGACTTGCAAATTTCACCTATTAAACAACTGCTCCTGTTGATGCTGCAAGTAAAAAAAAAATAGCATTCTTCACCTCAGAAAAAAATCATGATTTCATGAAGCTGCAAATGCAGCTGTGCCAGGCATAAGAGTTATACAGCATTTGCCCGAAGGTTACAAAAGAACAGCTTCAATAGTTCCTTGGCTTCTTTTACAGCAGTTCAGTACTGCTGACTATCAAAATAATTCCTGAAAGTATATGATAAAAATGAGATGAGATGTGACTATCGTAATAAATTCACTTTTCCTGAACCTAACTGCAGTGCAGAAGCCTAACTTTGACTCTTCCAGCATCACCTCTCTTACCAAATGTCTTGGGTTGAAGACAAATATCTGCTGGGGAAGGCAGAAGCCTCCCTTAGAAATCCTGTCTCTCCGAATTACTAAAATTAAGCGGCCTTCAGGCAAGATATGGGGAGGAATAACAGTCCTTTACTAATGAGTATAACAAGATACAAATGAACAATAACTACGGTATTAACAACAACAACAACTACAAAGAAAAAGTCAGGACCCCCGTGGCAAAGCCAGGGAGAGGGATGGGGAAGGCCTTGCTTCACGAACCCTGTAGGCAGTCTGTCGTTGTAGATGGCTCCGACAGGCCCTCTGAGGAGAAGGGAAGAACTCCAAGATGGAACACAGGAGTTCTGGTGCAGGGATGGATTAGATGGGTCACCAGTCTTCCCACAGTCTCAGCAGGGCATCCCAGTGGGGCGAGCAGAAGCAGCAGCAGGAAAAGGAAGCTCCTGGGTTGTGGTGAACTCCTTTTCCAAGCAACCGCAGCTCCAAGTGTGTCCTCTGCTCCAGCCGCAGAGTGAGATGATGATTTCCCCGCTGCCCCTGGCCTCCCTTTGCCTGCCCCCTTCCCCCTGGGCCCAGCAAGTCTCTTTCTTTTGCAAATACTCTGAAGTTTCGGCCATCAGGTTCCCCCGCAACAAATGTGACAAAATTCTATAGGTAAAGAGAACAAAAGGGACAACACCCCAACCCCCCACACCAATTCAATCAATCCTTTTTATTTAGAAAAAATATTTTTCTGATACAATTGTTCCAGTCCCTTGCACTTGATATATCTACCACTGTAGTGTTCTGTGTGTTGACATCTATTGACCAAGATCTGAGTTCAGACTTTAGCATGATAACTTTTTGTATTCAGGGCAAGACCTTAAGATAAAGAACGTGCAAATCCCAGTCAGCTCTCATGGTTCAAGTCACCTTGGGCAGCAGAACAGCACTGAGTAACCAATGGCTGTCTGAACTTTAAGCCAATACAACTTGTCAGACACATGACTGGAAGTACATTATACCATCTCACCACCATACCATCAATATTCATTCAAAATTCCACTATGTAGGGTGTTACTGCTAAAATTTTAAACAAACACACAGTGCCCTAGATACACCTGGACCCAAGTCCCAACAGCTCTAAAGAACTCACCTCTTTTTTTAAATTTTTAATTAGTAGAAAAAACCCTGACCAAGTTAACAGGGAAGAATAGCTGATGAATTTGCTTCGTTCTTAGGCCTTGCAAGAACTGTATGGATAAAAAAAAACGAGCCCACTTTCTTTTTTAGGTGGATGCAGACAGCAACAAACACTGACTATTAATATAGGAAGCAAAGCAGCAAGGACAGCAACAAGTTCGCTCAAGTCCTGTTAGAGAGACCAATGTTGGAGAGATGCAAGTGAGGCTGCAGACTCCTTGAAGCCCAGCAGTACGTTTTTGAAAGCAATCTTCTGGTACAGGATTTTGTTTAGTATTCTGGCTCTTTCTTTCCATTGCCTCGCTTCTTTTTTCCACTTCTCTCTTATCCTCTACTCCAGCAGGATAAGAGGAAGTTTTCAAGGCGAGGTAGATGAAGGAGATGGGAATCGTAAGAGAAGACTCTCATCCTCCAGCAGACAGAACTGTGGGATTCTCACTCTCACTGCTCTCCTGCAAGGAGTGCAGGCCACCAAAAGATCAAGCTATGTTAGCATTGTCACAGTATTTGTAAAAACAAGGGGGAAAGCATGTATATCTGTAACACATATTCATATATATATGTAACAAATATTCATATATTCAAAGACAATCTCTTTAAACATTTTGCATGTGATCTGCTTAGAAGACTCTTTTGAAACCCAACTAAAGCACTGATTGTCCTAAATAATCACCCTAAACGTTCACCTTTGGCAAGAAGTTGGCAAGTGTAAGAGAACACACCTAAGATAAAACATGTGGTTTCCACTCCAAAGAAAGAGAAAAGATAAATCAAGTAGTTTCCATATTTTTCAATATGATTTAAATAACAGACCTAGGCCTGCACATATCCTCCAATGCACATGCTACTGCCATTTCCAAACTGGGGGAAGACTATTTAAAAACTGCATCCGCTACCACCCACCCCCCATTTGAAAGTTTCTTTCTTCTTTGACCCAATGCCAACACAATAATTTCACATAAGACAGGAGTGTAGGAGGGTATTATTGGCACTAAAGCATGGGAATAACCTGAGGGAGGAAATGCATTTCTCTTATTCCTTCCTTAAGCACAAATTCTGAAAATAAAATAGGGGGAGTTTGGACAGAAGAAATGTCTGTTTTAGCACAAAAAGGCAGAAGATAAAGAGGTTAGATGAGAAATAAAATATTAGAGGAGTTGACAAGAGATTACTTGGAAACCATATTCAAAGCAAGAAATTTATCCTAAGGAAAACAATTTTTTCCTTCCTTACCTGCAACAGAGAAATTCTAGGGCTCACAAGGGTTTACAGAACATGTGCTATATGTGCGTGGTGAAGGGGAGAGAAATGTCTGGCCGCAGGAGCATCCAGGAATGACAAATAAGAATTATTTACATTATATTCTAACCACCTGCACCTATTACTTCAACAGACACCATGACAAAGCTGCTGTCAGCACAACAGTTCTGGGATTCTTCCTTGGCACAGACAGACCCCACTCCATGGGGGAAATGGACATTTTTATAGAAGTTTGGAAGGAGGCTGCTAAAACCAAAGGATGCATTTTTAGTACCTCTTAGCTTTTAGAATACCACCGGTGTATTTATAGCACCCCTTCCCATTTCAAGCATTTTCTTGGGAGGAAAGTGCCCTGCACAGAAACATGGGAAGCCTTCCTTGCCCATATTAAGAGGTTTTTTTCCATTTAAAGGAGCATCTGGTCTAATGTGTGTGCTTTAATTAAATGCAATCACTTGTAGCTCAGAAAAACATATACAAAAGGCCATAGTGAATCAACATAACTGCGACCAGTGACATCTAGATTCCATAGTAAAACAATAAATACTCCACAATAGTATAGTTCTAAGTTTAAAAAGGAGGGGAAGCAATTTCAATGAATTATGATCTGTGGTTCCTGCAGCTATTTACAAAAGAAAAAAAAATCCTTTGATCTTTGCTATAAAGAACAAACAATACTTGTGCTGAAGTGCAAAGAAAGCCTGGATTTCTACTGAGTTGAGGCTGTATTCATTTATTGAAAAAGGAAAAAGGTGACTGTGTGGAAACCAGTGCCATGAATCATTCCAATAATTCAGAACTATGCCACCCAGCTGCACATATCTCTTAGAACCGTATGCAAAACATTACTGTACACAAGCAGGCAGATTAGCTCAAATAATGGTCTAGCCTAGCAAGACAGACCTCTTTTTGTTGGCATGAATAAGCTCATACAACTTCAAATATGCAAATCTGAGCCCAGCTTAATTGTACTTGATTGTAGGAGATGCTGTGTATGACAAGAGATAGAGTTGCTTCCAGTCTGGAAAAAAGTGCCAGTTACATCTATAAATCACAGTACTAATCAAATAAACATAATCCAAATATCCCTTTGAGAAATACCAAATTAACATGCTTCCTTTGGTTAATGCTTCTGTTTCCACTTGCTTCTAAATGTTTCCCTCTGCTTATGCCACCATCTGAACTGCCTGACCCACTGCCCAACCTCAGCCTTGCACAAGTTCTGTACTGTCTCTCTTCCACCCTGTCAGGCACAAGTGCAGTAGTTCTTCCTTGCACTACCACAAAAAAAAATGTAAAGAAAAAAAAAAATCTAAAAAACATTCTGAAGTTGATTGTGTTGGTTGTAATTTGGTACTTCATAAGGAGATAGCAAGATTGAATCAGAGAACTCTCCTTGTTCCCCAAAAATTCAGTTCTGTCATTTAAGCTATAAGGTAGCTCAGGAAATCCAAGGTGACTCAGAAAATAAAGTTAGGGAAAAAAAGAGTGTAAATAACCTATCCTTTTGTTGATTTTAAAATAGTAGTGGTATAGTCTTAATGATCTAAGGATCCAAAACCAGCAAACTTCATAGTCTGAACTATCTTTTTAAAAATAAATTAATATCAGCTTACATAGCTGGGAGAAACAGAAGAGCTTCCAACAGCCTTAGAATTTTTTTAGCAGTAGCAATTTGTCTAATAAAGGACATTATCTCTGCATACAGACCGTCTACAAACTCTGAAGTCATCTTTACCCATTGGGTCTTTCAAGATGGCACAAGGCACATGGCCTGATCAAGATGAAGCTTATTTAACACCAGTTCTACAGACATGAACTTCACTGGCTTTGATTGATGTTCCCCTATCATCCATCCAAGATTCTCTTCCTGTAGAAATGAAGGGAAATTGTGGGATTACTGCGTGTGCTTTCCACAGTGATCTGCAACTCCACAGTGGCATTTAGCTGAGGTTTTCAGACAACTGTGACAAAACTCAGAACTATTGCTTTGACCTGCGCATTTGACATTTGATAGATGACTTCAATGAACTTCCTCTTCCATGACACTGCATTTGTGAAAACAAAGTGTTCGAATATTCTCTGCATGAGGTTTATGAAAGGCCAGTGAACTACCCTGGGCTTTTGTGAGGCAGCAGATGTCCAACTATTCATTAAAACATACATCAGTTAAACTTGGACAAGGAGGTACAGAAGAGTAAAATGAACCTTCATGAAGTTTTATCTAAGAAGACAAAAATCCCAAGCAATAACTGTTAAGGTATTATCTCATTCAAAAGTCCTTCCAGTTAAAGCAAGATTCTAGTTTATATTAATTCTAATCCAAACTTTCTCTCATTCTGACACAGAAATAGAATCAATAACTTACTGTTCATCCACAAAATGACTTTATATTTAATTTGACCTTGCAAATATAAAACCAAAACATTTTAACCTTGTGTACTACAGCTAACTGGAAGTGAATTTTACTTCAGAAGATACAAATTTAAATAGATTAACTGCCTCATCAAGCAAGAATTAAAAAAACCCTACAACAACAACAAAGCAACCACAAACTAAAATTAGTACTGAAATTCAGATATAAAACCAAATGTACAAAGTTGAATGCCGTGAAAAAAATACTATAAACATTTGAAAATCACTGGTATGGCTTTAAGTCAATGAAATACAAGCAGGAAGCTCCCCTTTAACAATCTAAGAGCAGCATATCAGGTCAGTGTTAACTGTTCTCTTCTGCTTTGAGAGCTTTGGTGCATGCAAACATGGAAATTATTTTAAACAACTGAAATATGATTGTGAAATAACAGGTAGACGATGATTCAAACCTTTTTGGGATTTAGGATTAGGCAGAAGCAGCCAACTAATTACACATTCTGTTTGTTTTAGCTGAAGGAACAATGAAGGTTTTACAGTTGTTACATTCATCACACATTTTTCACTCTTATATGGCCAACAGTATTTATGTCCTTCCTCCAAGTGAAGCAGACAGTGAGTCTGGTAGGACTGTTTTTTCTTTCCTTAAGCATTTGTTTCTTCACTTGCTGTTTTTCTCATATATAAGTCTCTTGAGGTATATCTGAAGGCACATTCACCTTGGTATTCATAAACAGTGTTTAAATGAGGCACACCATTTACAAGGGCATTTCCTCATTCCCACCACTTTTAGAGGAGAGGGGCCATTGACTACAACTTTTTTCTTTTTTTAAATGTTTAACTGACTGCATTTGCAACATTGCTCCTTTCATCATTAGCACTTTTTTCTAGGTTTCCTGTACCTGGAATATTTCAGTGAGAGCAGAGAGAGCATATAACCTAAATAGGCACAAGTTCTTCTCTGTAGTAAACTTTAAAGGAAAAACAGTGAAAGAAAGCAATACCCTTTTGTGGTTTTTTTTTTAGAACAAGACATCCAATTGTATTAATGGAGGAATTTTTTTCTGGACCCCAGAGGGAAACTTTTCCATGGTCAAGATGTGTGTAGCATGCTGTGAAAAAACAGCTGAGCTCTGCCCCATGGTGCATGAATGTGGGGTTCTCATCATCTGAAGGGACAAAAGATTCACTCATTATCTCTATGCTTCCTTTTAATTCTATTTTATAAAAAAGTATCTATTTTCCCAGCTGATCACTGTCAGAGCTTCTTACGGATATCCAGAAAGAACTCTGCATCATCTCCACCTCTTTCTTACCCTCCCTGCTCCACTGGGAGCAGCACCTATTGTAGATACACAACTGAGCATGCAGAGCAAGAAAATCACATCTGAGAAGATATCTTCTTATCCTTCAAAAGAGTCTGCTCCCTCACCATTTCCTGTATTAAATTCTTACAATATTTTTATATTTACAGAAAAAATAATGGATTCCTCTCACATGTGTAAGAAAAACAATGATATCAAACAGACATTTTCAGGATGAAAATGTATTCACAAAATTTACAGAAAAAAATTCTAAGTAACCGATAAAAGTCATGTAGATAATTATGCCCATTCTAATTCTAAGATAGCTTATGTTCAGTTTTTAAAAAACAGTTTGCTGTCATTTGGTACATAAATCCAAGCAATTGGGATTCATGGCTTCACACTGCTCTCATTATGCGGGCTCACTGCAAATGCTTACAGTGTGGATATCACTTTCTTAAAATAGAGTGTTTGAAAATAGTTTAGTCTTTTACATTAGGTCACCTTTTCTCAAGGCACACTGTAATTTTTAATTAATGCTGGAGATCCTGTACCTCTGACAGAAAGATTATGATTATGCAGACTTTAAAAAAAATGCTTAAATTAAAAAAATGAAGCAGGTGCTTCAAGTTTCTGCAGAGACATGTGCAGATCTTTGGTTACAATTTTTAAGTGCCTATTCATTAGGCCCCTCACAGGACAAGCTGTACATGGAGTCAGCTGGCTTCCAGGTATTTCTGCTGCTGTCCAATGTATTTAACTGTGCAAGTGGTGCAGCATAATAATTAACGGGCTGAGACCACAAGTGTAGCTACACCTTAACACAACTGCAGGTGATGAAAATGTTTGAAAGTGGAAAAAGCAGCAGTAAGACAGTCACATAAACACTATTTCACTAGGAATTCTGGGGGGAAAAAAATCCACCGTAAATCAATCTTGTTTATATGGAAGAAAATGGGAAGGTTGCATTTGAAAAATCATCCAGTAATTTCAAATATCACCATGCTGAAATTAAAATTTAAAAATTACCTAAAAGACACTGCTCACAACATACCACCAGCAAAGCATTTAAAATACAAAACCAAACAGAAATCCACCTTAATCCCTCCCCCTTTTCTGTAACCATTAGAATACCTCTAAAGTGTTCAGATGTAAAATAATTACTTTATTGCGGATACAAATTACTGTGACTGTTAAAAAGATTTGTTGTTATATAGCGTGTTTGTATACAGACCTGTATTTGTGGCATAGCACAGCACAAGCAGCAATAAATCTGCAATATTTATATACACACAGTTAGGTGTAAGCCCAAATTTACACCCCCAGAGACAAGGGATATCACTCCTAACAGGGCCTCACTTGGAATTGATCCAGCTTTTGAGCTGTAGATTAAATACTATTTTTATTTTCTTGGGAAAATAAGGTAAAATTTATCATATTCAGGCAAGAACAGAATGGCAGGGTTCACATGACAGATGGTGCCTGAGTACTACAGCAGTCAGCAGTTGTCACTTTGTTGTTCACTGCTGAGGAAATACAGCAGAACAATAACTTTGGACTGGTATTTGACTTAGACACACAAATACATGTCAGCCAAATCTTCTCCATACACTCATATATCCTCACATGCCTGTTATTTTTCCTATGAGATGCAAATTCCTTTTGCCACCCACAAATAATCTGCTAGCAATTTTTGGTTCTGGATGTTTTATAGGCTTTAGCTTAGAATCAAAAGCTATCTTACTTTCCATAACAAAATATGCTGATACTTCATTTCAAGTATTTCAGTGGAACTCAGTTTTTGAAAGATTTTGAAAGAGGAGATTGTTCCTCAAAAATCCCAACTGCCACGACAAATACACACAGATACTGGCAATTAACTTTCTCTTCTCATTTGCTCTGTTTTACTTTTTGTAAAATTACATTCTCAGAAACAGGTAAAGGAAAAAATAAACCAAAGCCCAGCAGAGCTCTTTCTAAAGATAATCTGGAGAGCATTCTCCACAGAATTGACATATATATATGTGATAGAGTGGCATATTATCTACCACTAAAGACAAAATAGCTTTCTTGGCAATTACATAATCCTATTTCAATATGAATAACTGCATTACTTTGATTTAGACATGAGGCATTATAAAGGTTTTACAGTAAGTAGTTTTGCTTTCCATACTTCCACAAAGTATTTTGATGTACAGACCCAATTTCTAGACATACTGATCTTGCACAGTGTGCACAGTTGCCAACTATTTCTCCTGCACTACACACCCTCAGAATCAAATCCATACCCCTCAGAACTAAACACATCCCAAGAAAAGGAAGTACTCAAGGACAGTTTTTATAAAGGAGTTGGTTTAAAAGCACCAAAAGCCTGCATGTAGTTTCAAAGAAGAAAGAATCCTTTGTAATAATTTAGAAAATCTTCACATGTATACTTTCTCAGATTATTATATCAAATTCATTCAAATGCTGTGGATTTTTACATATAAACATACAGAAAATTTAAAAATAAGTACCAATGGTATCTGTTTTCCAAATCCCAACATCTTACAATAAATTTACATTAGCTACTGATACAAAATTTTTAATAACCAGAGCAAGAGCAAAACCAGATATCAGTATATTAAATGTTCCTGAAATATTTAATCCCAGTTCATTAAAAGTCATCCCATTTGCTGATTTGTTACTGGAAAGCTTTATAAAGAATGGAATATGCATAGAGAAGCAGGTAAAACTTAACAGATTTTAGAGTATTTATTTACTCCTTACATTTCTTTCAACACAGGGAGTGACAAATAAAACTAAGAAAGAGCATAGCAAAAATTCAACCCAAAAATGAAACCCAAAATTCAAATTCCTCCATCCTCCCTATAGATACTGAAACAAAAACCACAGTGGCCATAAGAGCACAGGCAGCATTACTACAGTAACACAAGGCCTATTTCTACAGAACTAATTGACTGCACTGAGTTCAGGAAGTTAATTAATTAAATCTGCATGGACTAAGATAAGATTGACTGGAGCTGTTCAGCTGAAAAGGCAGGCCTTGCATTTCAGAAAATATGGCAATAAAATGTTTCTGTATGTAGAGCTGCTTACTGAAAGTTGAAAACACCAGCAATCTGTATGACAAGTTGTTGTGGGCTGAGGTGGCATATACCAAGTTGGAAGAAGATGAAAGACCGACCATAAAAATATTTCACTTGTTAGGGACTTCTGTCAACCATCCTGCAGGCCCTGACCTCACCCTTTGACACTACATCCCAGTGTTTGAATGCCAATAACGTTTTTTACCATCCTCAGAAAGACACTGGCATATATATTTTACCTTTCTCTTCATGTTCTGAAGTGTAATGCAGAACAGCTCATATTTAGAATCACTTGCTTCTATTTGACAAAGCTCAGAGGCTCCTCTTCGGAATGCTGCTATGAGAAACTGTCCTTTTCACTGCAGACCTTTGTTATCAACAGGGTATTGGGTGACTCCAGCTTCCACAAGCCTGTATGGTGATGCTGCTTCCCAGCTGGAAGCTGGGTAATGAGAACACCAGGGAACAGTATGCATACTGAAGGCTTCTTCTAAGCTTGAGGATCCAGACTTTTATGAAAAGCTTTGGAGAAGATACTGACTATGCCTGTTGGCAAGACTTTAACTTTTTAACTTCCATAACATCTCTGAGGTGAACTTTAATTACAGTGATTCAGGCAAAATAAGGTGGGAGTTCTGTAGGTGTGAGGCCACAGCAAAACTACTCAAGATCAGTTGTTGATTTATAGAGAACTGTAATTGAACACTGAGCAGAGTTCGGTCAGAAGTGTGGTCATGAAGATTCTTTTAACATCCTCCTTGTCAAGCAAATGAAGACGGTGCTTTTGTAATAATGATTAAGCAGCTTTTCTTTATCCTAATTTTCAGAATCCATACTTAATTCAACACAAATTAATGATGAATTATGGTCCTTTCAACTCCATATGTGTATTCTATAAAGCTGTGAGACTGTAAAAAGCCAGACAGGACTTGTTTTTGAAATAAACGTACATAAATGCTTTAGAGGGAGACAACAGAAAAAGTAGTTTTGCAGAAAACTGGAAATGAGCAAATGTGAGACAGGATAATCTCAGCATCTGCATAGTGTCAGACCTTAGAAAGCTTTATATCTTCATTAAAAACAGTGATTGAATTTTCTAAAATCTTCCTCAAAAACTGTTTCTTACTATAGTATGTCAAACAACATTCTAACACGCCATTAGCTTGAACCCTAAGAACAGTTCTAAATTAAAAGACTTCGTGCCAGGTGTCTCAAAAGAAACCTTGTCTGCTCTACAGAGAGACCTCATCAAGCCCGGCAGAAACAGAATTAGAATAGGAAATTTTGCTTTAGTTGTTGATAGGGATGAATGTTGTTCCACTTTCCTGCTAGGTTTTATCATGGAATTACTCCGCACCTCATTCTCTTAAGGTATTATTTTCACATGGAAAGCAGAGGCAAAGTGTGTATGTGTGTATATGTATATAAGACACCAGAATACCTGCACGCTCTGTGAATGAGACTACATGAGGAAAAGTGAGAAAAAATGGGACTAAAAAATTAAAACATGAAACAAAACCCCCCAAAATAATTCAAATCACAGCTGCACCAATGAAAAATTGGTGGCTGTGATACTTCCACAGCATTTGACTGGAGAGGAAGAGAGGAACACCTCAGAAAGCCACCCCAGTGGGATCAGCAAATGTTGGATTTGGGAGTAGAACAACTGCGCTCACTTGATTTCTTATTAAGAGTATAAAGCATTGCTGTCCGTCCACCATTTCATGGAGTATTAGATCCATAGGAGCAAGGGAATTCAGGGCAGCTTCTCACCCTATGGTCTTTGGAACTTTAAATGGTGAAGATTAAGCAATTTCTGAAAGCTAACAACTAGCTCATTGCTTCAGTGTCACAGAGTATATAATACAGGCCAAATTTTCCCATTAAGTTAAATTGTAAACTATGACAGAATGAAAGCAACCTAATGAGAAGGTGTATAGATAATTGCTTTACTTGAAAATTAGAAAACCAAATAAAATCTGGAACACTGAACAACTGCATGTTGGCTGTTTGATTCCATATTGGGAGACTTAATTTTGCTAATCCACCAACACAATACCCTGAATACACTATTGTCAAACTCTCTCAGAAGCTTTCAAATACGGCCATGTACTGGCTTTTATATATTGCATCTGTAATTCAGGTTACTATTTTTCCCCTTAGGATGTAAATTTAAATATGACAATTTTAAGGTGTTCTACACATACAGAATTTAAAACCTGATGATATTCTGTTCCAGAGCATGGTGCTAATAACACCAAGGGTGCAGGTTCAATCCCTGTATGGGCCATTAACGTAAGAGTTGGCCTCTGTGATCCTTGTGGGTCCCTTCCAACTCAGAATATTCTGCAATTCTTGGATCTCATGCTATGTTTACAATGAAGCATGGAACTGCAGCATATCAAAAAAAAGCAGCAGACAGAAATTTTAAGATTTACTTGAAACATCTGAGATACAATTCAAACGCTTTAGAAAAGTCAATTTTTCTTAGCCGAACATAATAGTAAAAAACCCCCCATAAGGCAGTGACTATAAACAGATGATAGAAAGCAAAATAAAGTTAAAACTAGCAGTAAAATTGAAATATGGGCATTCATAAGTAGAGATTTATTTAGAGACCTATGTAACTCAATCTGCATGAGAGAGGCTTGTTGCACTCCTTTGTATGACTGGAACTTATAGGAATTAAATACACAAACACATACAATCATGCACTTTTCAACATACATAATTTAAAAAATCCTGTCTAAATTTTCATCGTTCAGAATATGATTAATGCAGCCTATCAGAAACCAGATGGTGCGAAACCAGAGCCATCAATCAAAATGAAAAGACCACTGTGTGCTATCCCAAGCGATGTGCTCTCAAATGGAATTTCTGGTCACAGATCCTAACGCACGATGTGCAGGGGAAGCCATAAACATCATGGCACTGCCCCTAAGGAACAGCCACAAACACAGCAGGCTTTGTTAGGCAAAAAAAAAAAATATGCAAAACTAGGACTTGCTGCTGTAGGCTCTGACTGGGAAAGGCTCTGCAAGCCAAATATATGTACTTTAAATAAAAAATTAAAAGCAATGCCTTTAATGAGTTTAATAATGTTTGCACTGATGACAGTACCTGTCAAGCTGTGCACTTGCCATTTGATTTAATATGGGATTGTGCCATACATAAACAAAGCAGCTGCCACTGTCTGTCTGACACGTGAATTGGTATTTAATATCTATTCCCATACAGGACTTACGTCCCTTCCATGGTTTTAGCTTTATATTACACATTTTCTGCAAATGTTGTACAGAAAACAAGACTGGGGTTTGCAATGGAAAACAGTGATGGCTTACATCTTGTAAAATTTTGTACCAAGCAGGCCTAGTACTTAAAAAATCAGCCTGTACAAATAAAAGGCATGAAGAAGCATAATTCACCATACTATACACATACTTCATAAATGATGCTATCAATATTAAAGGAGATGCAAAAATGAGCAGCAGCAATAACACATAGGTGTTTTTACATGGAGCTAGCAAGACAGTATGAAACAAAGGATTTGTTAGCATGACTGCTTGTATTTGCAGCAAGAAGTGTTTTATCATAACACTTCTCTCATGTGTGTTACATATGAGAATATATCAAATATATCAAATATATCAAATATATCAAATTTCATTAAAATATATTTTGTAAAAAAAATTAATCTCATATTCTGTTTTAAAGACTTGCATAAACTACCTGCATATCCATCTATTTTTCTATAAGGCTTGGAGACTAGGTATGACTGTCATGATTGCATGAGAAACAGATGAAAGAAAAATTAAACATGACCTAGAGCAGCATTTATAGAAACTGTCACTTTTCAAGATCAACTTCTTGTTTGTGTTTGGTAGTATTACAAAATTCCACATATATCTGAAGAAACTGCAATGCTTTTGTTCTTGTAAGGAGATTTAACCCCCACATTTTTATTCTGATGACCACGAGACATCAAACCTTAAATTCATCATTAGCTCCACAAGCACCTTATACTTCACATAATGAAAATCAAAGAGAGGTAGTTTCTAGGATCACAGGAAGAATCTACAGTGTGTTTGAAAGATGGTTTTTTGGATGTCGGAATCTCATCAAAACTTTAACTTATAAGAAAATTCTGAGAAAATGGCACCATACAAGCCTCTCATACTGGAGCCTTTCCTCAAAAAATGCATGGAAGGACATATAGTTTCTTTGATCCCTCTTTGGATGGGTACAGTTTTTTGGATAAAAATCTCCTATGTTCTTAAATTACCAGAATACAGAGAACAAAATTATATGAAAAAAATTAATATGTCGTATTAAAGGAATGAAAAAGGCTTTGTTAAGGTGCATTTATAATAAAATCCAGGTTTGTACCTCTCTTCCTACTGACAGCACCACTCCTTCCTTCTGATACACTAAACCTCAAGTAGAGCTGAAATCAAATCCTGTGTTTAAGATGCTTCTTTCACCCTGAACTGGGACCCAAACCCCCATGGAATGTCCACACTGCAGGCTGAACTCAAAGTCTACTGACTCAGAATCGCCATCCTCACCCACGGTCTGAAGGTCTTTCAAAGCCTACCATAATTCACACAAAGAGTAAATTTTAGTATCTGGGACATTTAATTTAATATTGCTAATTTTGCTGTAAACATGGATACAGTGTCATCAGAAAACTGACATCGTCCAGCACTCATCCCAAAGTTCTCAGAAAGGATGAGCAATTGATAGAAGCCACAGGATGCTTGTCTAATTACATCTAAATACAACCACTCTGCCCCTAAGATCATGAGAGTTTCCCTCCAACACAGGCACCCTGAGTGCAAAACCACTGACAGCAAGTTTGAGAGAACCCTAAATTTCACACACAGCTAGGACAATCACCTAGATGATGCACAGAAACTCCACGTGGTTTGCTGGCAGATTCTGAGACTCCTCCTCCAGCTGCTCTTCAAAGCTGAGCTCTTGAGCTCATGCTGACAGTGGCCAAACTGCACTGCATGGAGAGACATTCGTTTCCTGTGTAGAGCAATCTAACACCCAAATTATATCTATTGTTTTACACGGCCCCTTTACTGAGACTTGTCTTTTCAACTGTATGATAACTAACCTCTCCATGCTTTTAAGTGGAATATAGTGCAGTGAGGAAATAATAACAAAATAAAAGCTAATGGAGCGTTTCTAGTTCCAAGAGTTTAAATGACAGCAGAATATGGAATAAGTAGCCAGTGCTGACTTATTCCAAGTGGGGAAAAATGTGATCCTATCCTTGTATGACTTATGCAAAATATACCAGATTGTTTCTGGATGATACTTGGAATCAATCTCAAATCAAAGGTTTTGTTAATCATGGGATTTAGTGCATGTGTGTATGCAAGCCTGTGCTGAAGATTATACCTTGTTACCAGACAAAAAGCCAAAAAATTCACACCTCCTTCACAACTTCATGTCAAAGGGTCAATATACATGATTTTAAAGTGGGATAACAAAGAAGAAAAAGAAATGGAATATCCTCATTCCATGGAAGAAAGTAAAAATCTTACCCAAGATTTGGGGTACCAGACGACTACTCAAAATATTCCAGTAATAAAAGAACTGATGCCTACTTGATTAACACCTAAAATTTTAAATATTATGTCAAATTAATTACGGTACACAGTTTTCCAGTGAAAAGATGGGGATAGGAACATAAAGACAATTATCAAATCTATTAGTGAGGTTTCCAAAACCTGGGTCTCTTGGTAAGTGCTTAGATAAAGCAGGCCAATCCAAGAGCTTGGTCATATTAATACTTAGATCAATAACAAAGTTTAAATAATGGGGAACTTTACTACCACCTCTGTGGATGTGTTGCCTCAACACTGTGCTCATGCATACAATGATACACTTGATGCACTGATGCCTTCCCTTCCCACAGCCACTTTAATGCCATGACAAAGTACAGCTTAATACTAAGAGGCTCCATAGAAAAAAAAATCAAGAAAAATAGAAGGGCAGGTGAACAAAATAGAGCAAGAATTCAATGTTAATATCTGAAGAAGATATTAAAGAAAGAACAGTTAGATAGAAATAAACAGAAAGAGAGAAGGTAGACTACATAAAGGAAAAACCTTTCCATTTTTTTAGGGGAGAAATGGCAATAGAATAGAATAGAAAGAAGAAGGGGTTGGAAGTGGGAAAAGGTGGAAGATATCCAGGAAATTCAGTCCACTACAAACTGGAAAACCAGAGAGTTAGAGGATAAGGAATAGAGAAGGAAAGATACCTGAACTTGAAATGCCCATGCGAGTTATACATTCCATCACATTTTAATGTGATTTTGAGTCTAATACAAGACTGAAGGGAGCTTTAAAAACTGTAAGGGGTCAAGTCTGTTTATTATTTGCAATGTCAAGGTTTTCCAACAACTAATTTGAAAAACCCTAAAACACTTGTCTTTTTTTTGTATTTTTTGTCTCAGTATCAGATCAATCAAAGATGGACAAGGTGCATAAATTATATAAGACATGCAGCAAAAGATAATGTCTTTCTCCAGAAAATAAAAAGAGAATTAATGTGCATCAAAGAATTTGTTTCACTTGAGCTCGTAAGGCATGTATTTAATGTCACTGTAAAACTTGTCTCTCATTTTACGTTTCAATATTTTTTTGGAGGTAGAATATCCTTATTTCAGGCAATCTACTATAATAGGTAGTATTTGCTTGCTGTACCAAGGAGAAAAACGGTGAAGTAAATAACCACTATTTTCACAAATTTTTAACTGAAAAAGTGTATATGTGTTTTTACATGAGATGAGGGATATAATTGAATTTCATGAGTTCATTTATTAAAACTGTTCTCAAGGCCACTCATGAAGATATTTCAGTAATACATTGATACCTGTGAAACATTGTTCAGTATCTAAGCACATACATCAACATATAGCACACGTACACCTTTGTGTACAGGTCCAAACATGATTTAACTGACTATTGTTAAACACTTTTTTTAAAGGTCATTTAAAAAAGATAGAAAGAATATTTCTCTATCCTAAAACAGGACAAGCCTCCCTTCTGGAACAGAGGTAACAATCCCAAACAATTCAGTTAGCATCAGACAAGGTTAGATGCTTTAAATGTCCAATTACAGCAGAAGTTACTAGCATTAGTGTTTTAGCCAAAATATTCATCAAATACACTTGTCTGTATATAATCTACATTTTGTCTAAAACAAAACCAACCAACAAAACATTGGCTTTAGAAAAACAAATTCAGGAATTGGGTTCTTTGTTTTTTGATCTTTCTGGATACAACATGCACTTCAAGACTTCAATTCTTTAATCACAACATTTCAGCTACAGAATTAAGACAGAGCAAATATGTATTTTTCTAAAGCTTATACAATGGAGAAGTAAGCCCTTTTGTTGCAGTGCCTGCCTTGCTTCTTTGCCTATTCTCTAGAAACCCTGAAACAATTCCTCGTATATGAACATCCCTTTCCAAGCTATCTCTGTATTAGCTCTCTCTGTGTTACAGATGGCACAAACTTCAATGTGGCTTAGAGTTAAGAATAAGCAGGAGCTTTTGAGGCAATTAGATTTTCTTCACTATCATCAAGTAATGTTCAAGTGTGCCATTAGCATGAGGCCACTGCATGGCTCTTCCAAATAGAAATTGCTTTTCTCTTTCAGTAGTCGTCTTTGAAGCCTCACATCATATCAAGAGCACAAAACAGCTTTATGTAACCTCCTCCAAAAGGCAGCTCTGAACATGAGAGAAGGGAACAGAGAACAATGGATGTAGGTTACAATAAGAGTATTTCCATAAAAAGCAGTCATATCTGACATATGAGATATTAAATTAAACCAAAAAACTATTTCAAGGCAGGAGATAGCAAAAAGCTCTGGCCCTTTTCAGCAATAACCTAAAAAACCTTTTCATCTTACAAAACAACAATTCAGAGCACCTCCTTTCGAAAATTCAAATCATGGCTTATATCACAGGCATTGCAACCTCACAGTTGCGTTACAATTTAGTACAATGCTGTTCCTGGAATGAATGGAAAGCAGGTTAAAAGGATTTTTGTTATTTTCCAGCATCATATACCCAAGTAATTACCAAAAAATCTGGAGGCTGACAGAGTACCACAAAACTGCTTTTTTTTTTCTAGCTCAAAATAAAACCTACACATTCACAGTACTTCCACCACACATCTTACAAAACACAGTTAATAACTGAGAAACATTACAGTCCTTATGAAAAATAATAATAATTACTTGTGGTTTTTAGCAGTTCTGTAATTTCCCATTTCCAGCCTCCAAAAATCATCCAAACTCGGTTTACTTAAACACGCTAGCTGCCATGCCTCACATGTAGAACAAAACACTTCCCAAAGCCAGTAGATTTTAAAGGTAACAGCAGCAAACACATAAGTTGTCAAAGTCTGAGAGATCTGAAACCATGAACACAGAAAGATGTTCATCTCACTTGCCACATGTTTAGTGCTGCAATTACATTTTAGTCCATCACCAGCTACTCTCATAGCAACACTTCCAACTCTGCAATTGTCCTACATGTCAATTTACTTGTCCTCTTATGAAACACATTGTCCCACACTGCAGAAACATCTTCAGAAAAAAATATTAGGACCAAATTACAAGAGTAGTGTGGTGATGTCTGCCTTAGAAAGTTAGCCAACATCAGGCGTTTTAGTTAGAGTGAGTTCTTTCAATAGACATTAGAATTTATTTTGTTCAAATTGGCTTGTTTGTGAAGGAGTCCCTGTACACGGGAGCAAAATGAAAGAAAGCAGTAAGAAAACTGGTCCCAGCTTAAGTGACTGACTTCCCACCTCCCCTTGTTTCTGCTGTTGAGCTAAGGAGTCCTCATCTTGGTGAGGACAGTTTTGCTGGTTCTCAGTGCTACCACCACACCCTCCATTCTCCTGCCACAGCCTGCTGTTCTCCAAGGCCACCAGAACAGCACGGAGCTGGAAGGAATGCAGGACTTAACCGGGTTTTTTATAAGAAGTCAGCTGACTCCAAACCCTCACCCTTCACCTGGCACTTTACACTTGCTTTCCAATATTTTGTGTTTCACACAGGTGCCCATGATAATTCCTATACAATGCCACACCCTTGGGCTTTGCTGTGATTAATATGTTGTGATTCTGTCAATGAAAACCAGTTAGAGCATACAGATATGCTTCCTAAGGCAGTGCCAAAAGACATCCCACCTGTTTCATAGTGGCCCCTGTCTCTTTCACGGTGAAAACAGTTTCACCCCCTCATTACTTACAGCCTTTTTCAATGTGTAGTAGCTTAATTTTTGAAAAATTTCTGACACAGTGTCAACTGTAAAGGAGAGCTAAAGAATTCAGAGAAGAAACCTCAGTTTAAGCAAACTGACACTAGATTATTTATTTTCCATTAAAAAAGGGTCTGTACACTATTGAAATAATTGCTTGAAAATGTCATAGATCTCTAAGTGGCAGCAGCCATTAGTACCTTAAGAATAGTCTAACATAATCTTGTTATTAATGTTCCTTGAGTGAGTTTTGCACATATTTACCCTTATCAAAGACAACAGGACATAACTCCGGGCTTCCCAAAATTGCTTATGAGGCTAAGAACTGATAAAAAAAAAATCCCCCAAAAACCAAAAGAATATTTTTTGTCAATTAGTTGTGTCTCATCATACAATGGTCCATATAACTTGCCAAACACACAGGGGGTTTTGCTCTTTTGAATGTTTTAACATTTCCAGAACACATTAATAAAGAACATTTAAAAGCATTAGGCTTAAAGATTTTACAATAATTTTAGCAGAATTGCATCAATTAGAGCACATTTTGAAATAACTAATTTTTTTTTAATCCTGAGGACACCTTCAGTTTGGGAAAAAAAATCCCTCAAAAAACTCTTTTCAAATCACATGAATGTTGACTTTATTTCTTACTGGGCTGGACACAGAATATGCTAAAATAAGTCTCTAAAGCTATAAGACATGATCTTACTTTTTATAGATCATGCCCTACTGTACAGCAAGAGATTCAGGTTGCAAAAGGCAGAAACAAATAGGGAGCTGAGTTTTAAGCACAACTCTCAGGGGATTTCTCACTATAACAGCCCTGTGCTGCCAGAGGCATGTATGGACATGCCCTAAGGTATCCCTGGGTATCCTCCCAAGAAGGCAAAGCAGCAAAATGTGTAGTAATTCTGATATACTGTGCTTACAAAGCGTAAAAACATATTTTTGCAGAGAAAAAAAATCAGGACTATAGTTTTAGACAACAATTGCAGGGCTAGACTGAATACTTAAACTCATCTGACAAAAAGGAGAAAAGGAACCAGGGTCTGTACTTCTGAATTTGGCCATTAGGTGCATACTGGATCCTGAAACTCCTATCAAGCTTCTAAAACTGGTTGTTTTGACCAGATAAACTACTATAACAACTACTTTAACAGCTTTAAAAATCCTGGGTTGCAAATTTTAAAGAGTAAGGGTCATTCAGAAAAGAGCTCCAATTCCATTATTTCTGAGCTAAACATCTACTGCAGACAAAATAAAATTCTTCTTTATTGATTGTGTGAAAAGTGAAACCTCACAGTGTACACACAAAAAGCATTCAGCAGAGATTATTTGTGTGCAAACATCACTTTTCATTAAATGAGCTCGTAGAAAACTGGCCAGAATATAGCTCCTCAATTATCTTCTTTTACATTTTAAAACACTAAAGCTGTTGTTGGTACAGCTTTATGAGGATTTCAATTTTATCATCTTTTTCTGATGCTCCTAGAAAAAGATTAACATCAATCAGAACTCGAATCTCAAAAAAGCCAGACCATACATATTTCTACTCTACATAAACATGAAAAAGCAAATATTTCAGAGCAAGGAATGGCTTCATTTACAAACAGAGTGCTATGAATTTTAACACATGCTAACTGAAACAAGTTTGAACAAATGGCAATCACACACCTGGAATAAGATATTGCTTAGCATTTCTTGAGTAATTATTTAGTTTTGAAAAGAATGAATTTTAGAAGATACTTATTTTAACAAAAACAAAAGAAAAAAACTGAGAAAAGGGCATTCTTTGTATGTCTCTGACTTCAAGAATTCAATATATTTGCTAGGCATTCAAGACTGATGCTAAAATGAGCTTTGTCAGTGGCACAGTATCTGAAAAATCTGCAGGTTCTGTAGTCAGAGGCTCTGTAAAGCACTATAGAAACGCTAGGTTAAAGAGAGCAGGATCAAATCTGCCTGGATAGGATAAGTACATAACCAATGGGCAGTTTTTGAGATTTGCTGTTGAGTGGTTTCATCTGAACAATGAGAAGGGCAACTGGATGATAATTTGTACTTGTTTAGGCATTAAAGAATACAGGAGCTCAGCCAATTCTCCCCTGATAACAGCAGAGTATCTCCTGCTTTTCCATCCCTTCTGCAGGAGGAATTTGAAAGCTCTGCCTCCTCTGCTGCTGAATTAAGGCCTCATTGGATAAAAGATAAGACTCAACATCTGGAAGTGGAAGGGAAAGTAAATCCTTGTTTCCACCTCCATAGAAGCACTGGGTTTTTATCTGAGAATGAAGAACCACAAACATTTAAATGTCTTTCAGACACTCTAAGTTACACTTGATGGGCAAATATATATTGAGGTAATATATTTTCATTTTAATTTAATTCTCAAGGGAACAGTTACTGTTTCTAAGAGCTATTGACATCCTAACCACACAAAAATACTAACAAGGTTAGTAAGGTTAGTATAGCTACTTCATCACTTTCTGGTTTAGTGAGTGAAATGCGAGCATGGCAGAATGAACACTTTCTGATCTTCTGATTGATTTTTCTCCTTCCTATGAGAGATCGCACCATAAAAAGATGAAGTACTATCAAATATTTGCAGTAAGTGTCAGCCACTGTAGTTCATGAGATTTTCACATCTGTTTTAACTACTACTACTAAGCACCAACTTACCCTGAAGTTTTACTTCTATTTTAGAAAGGTTCTCAGAGAAAAATCTTTTAATCAACAAAGTAATAATCCTGGAAGCCACTAATTCCAGTCACTCATGCCATGATCCTACATTACCAATGCTTTCACAAAGCCATAAAATCTCCTTTACACTTCCTGAAAATAATCTACAAAACAGCAAACAATATGTGCCCCCCTGCCCTGCCCTCAAATCCTTTGGCCGTGTAAATCAAACAAAACAGAACTAGAGCAAAGCTAATATACACCCCTACTAGAAATAACTGTATTCCCAACTAACACTGGACTTAATACAAAAATTGAAAGCCCTCCCCTAGACTGCAACACTTGTGAAATTGGAAGCTGAGGTGAAAATTAAAGCACAGAGCAAGAAATCTGCAGTGAGCTTGTTGCAACCAACAAATATGAAGTAGTTAGGAGAAGGAAAACCTTCACTGTCAAATGAAAAATAAGGAAAGGCCATAACTTTAATAGAAACTTTCACTTGTCCTTTCCCCTGCACTTCTACTCTCAGATATATACACAGAATGTGCTTGGAAACAACAAAGGAGTGGAGGAACAAAAATCACCCATCAAACAATTGTGCTACTTTAAAAATATATTAAAAGCCCTAAGACAAAGATCAAAAGTGGATATATTTAAGCATTTATATTCAATTCCACATTGCCTGATGACTAATTTGTAAAGAGTGCAGAAGTCCTCACAACTGCAGCCAAAATCATTTGAAAATACTTTGATATAGTGCCACAAAGGATATGAGCAGGAAGACAAAAGTAGTTACAAATGGCAAAGTTCCATTAAAAGTGCTAATAAAAGAATAATGGAATTTCCTTGTACTATGAATAAAAAGTGTTTTGTACATGAGGAATTAAGACATGGAGAGGAATATCAAAGTTTCTCATTCATCAGTTGCATGTACTTAATTGACTTACTATTACATTTACCTTAAAATGCTTTAATTCAAACAAGTAACAATCCCATTCAAAATCTTATCACACTAGTTTTCTTTATTCTTCAGTTTATCCATTAAGGCCATTTTCACAGGCCACTAACATCAGCTTTACCAATCTTTGTAAAAATAATGTGAGGCTATTTAAAAAAAAAAGTATTAAGCAGAGATGAATTTAACTTAAATTAGGTATAATTATAAAGTTATAGAATATAACTGCTGTTTTACAATGTTTTTTTAAATTAAATTTTCAAGTGGCTTGTAACTACAGAACTCTCACAGCAACAACCTGCCTGATAAATTTAATTCATTAATTTACACACTATTTCTCACTGACATATTTGTAGTTACACATATATTGCATATTTGTGCATGTGTTCATACAAAGAGATAGATGCACATACATGCTTCTGCCACCTTCTTCTCCCAAATAGAAAATCTAGCTGTTTTTTCCAATGTATTATGTACACAGCAAGGAAAAGAAGAGAGAGAGTTCAGAACTTTCCTCTGAAATGTTTAAACAACAACAACAATAGAAATGTTTCAAATCTTTGTTTTAATGGATACTTGCAAAATCACTCACACTTTTCAAAACAGAAGCAGCAAAGACAGACATCTCATACTGCTGACAAATTTTTGAAGGGTTTTCTGCGCTTGTTAAAAGAATATGCCCACAGTGGCATCAAAAATAGATCAAAGATAGGAGGAACTCCATGAAAATACTTAAAAACCTACTTAAGTTCCCTTCAATCTGCTGCTTAATGCTCTCTTTGCAGCACATCTGGAAGAACCCCATAACATAGGGAGAGCACAGAAATACTGTGATCTTGGCCTCTTGGTTCTCCAAAATCTTCTTGTAACTTCATTTTTTTTTTTAATTTCACATTGCAATTAAAAAGGACCTTCATTTTTCCCCCAGACATTACAAACAAGGACCAGGTTACAATAGTAATGTGTGTTTCTACTTCTTCCCCCAAACAACTGCCAGGCTGTTCACACAGCAGCCTCTTCGAACGATTTTGTGATCAATAGATAATTCATTAGTATCATGTATCTCAGGGCCTAATTGACACAACAGGCTAAGCATCATACTCTAGGGTAACACAGTTCCTAAACAGAGAGGAAAAGAAGAGGGGAATCCAATACCACATGTGGTCACTTTGCAGGATTTAGTGCCAGTCCATAAATTATGCTTCTATGAGATTAATGCGAGTCATCGGTTTCACAAATCAGAAAATGCACCTTTTCAAGCTTTGCTTAAAGAAACAAAGAAACATTCTTATGACAGCAGAATTTAAGTAACATGCTCAGTGCTTTCAATTTTATAATTTTCTCTCAATTTTGCATTAAACAAAAAATATAGTTACCACAAATGTTTGGAACTTTTCCTAACAACAAACATAGATAGCGTATTTTTTTCTTACCTTATGATCATATGGATTGTATGAATGAAATAGCTGGGACAGGTCCTTCGTTCTCTGTTTTTTCTGTAAAGGAATATTAATAAATAAGCCATATTAGAAAAGTTATGGGAGAAAGAGAGAAGCTACTGATTAAACAAGCTGTATGCAGGTACAAACACATTCTATCCTCACTTTGTTAATGAAACTGCAGGTATGAAGAGCAGTGTATGCAGATGAAGGCTGTTAAATATTACAAGAAATAATTAACATATATATTAANATGTGGAACACCAGTGGAATGTGTAAACAATTCAGATTAGGTTTAATTTTTTGCACAATATATCATAAATAATATTTCAGAGTACAGATAAAACTGAGAGATCAGGCTACAGTCTTGCAAAGACTTGTCTACTATTCTAGCATGTACATGCAGTATTGCCTTATAGGAGATTAGGTGTAAAGGAAGTCAGTTTGAAGAAGAATAATTTATTATTTGTCAATTTATTTTGATGCTAATACTCTCATTGCCTTGATAGTGGAAAATTAATAGGTGATACGTCATGTAATGCCAAGGCAAAGGAAAAAAATTCCTTCTGTTCAGAGCATAGTTCAAAGACAAAACCTGCTTGATCCAGCTCCTACAGAATTTTGTCAAAGAGCTTTCAGTGGTTTCAGCTGATGTTAAACAGAGATTCTCACCTATATCCTATGGAGAGTGGTCAAGGAGAGGGGAAAAACACCCTTTGTCTTTAATGCAGGGATAAGTCACAAATCGGTTCAAAGTTTTATTATGCCAAAATTGATGTTTACCTATCTCATAGCTGGGAAAGGCAAAGCATTACATGTTGGAAAATGTGTAAAGGGGAGACAACTGCAAGAACTCATTGCTTGTAGTCTGTACCAGTGTCTTATTTAGCCATTGTTTCTGTGAAAGTGGTTTTCCAGTGTGCTGGAAAGATCTGTTTATGTTTCCAGCATTCTTGGAACTAAATAGCCAGCTGCATGACTGCAGCATTTATTTTAACTTCTGGAAACTATAGGGCAATTTCATAATTTTTGATCATGCAACATGAAGTATATATTTTGTTTCTTTACATAGTTTTTATTTTCACTGAAACATTAAACAACTTACAATGACTTCTTTTCTGGTACAGCTGTACAGCTGTAGACAGTCAGCCAAAGTACTTAAAATACTATAAAAATTATTTGGAGAAATGTGATAATAAATTAAAAAGAGATACGATGATTACTAAAAAGATTGCTTGAAAAAACTCTAATTTAATGTAGCATCATGCAAGAAGAAGACAAAGCACTTGAGTTTGAGTCATGAAAACCCCACTAATCTTTCAAGGAAGAAAACCCTACAAGATCCAGAGAAGTCCAAGTCTTTCTCACTGTTACAGAAGACTACTTCTCTTGTATTCATTTTGACTGCAATTACTTTAATAACACTCAATAAAACAATACGACAGAAAACCACTCATCTTTCACCCTCAGACTCTTACCAAAATGCTGGTTACACACTCAGCTAAACAAAGAGCAAAGATGGCTTCCCTTACACAACTCACTGACACAGTCCTCAAGTTTTTGTTATTATAGAAAATTATGGTTTCTTTCCTATCTTTACACAAAAGTTTTATTTTTTGCATAAAACCAAAACTCTCCTGACTGGGGAAATGCTGGGAATTCCTGACAGAGAAAAACGTGAAATGAAACTTCTCAAGATGCAGATGAAGAAATGCCCCAAAATTCCCAGGATGCCCCTTATGCTTAGCTGAGCTAAATCTAAACAGCATTTGACTGTTTTGTATGGAATCTGGATATAGAGAGATAAAAATGTCATAAATACAGAGTTAAGGTCACTTAGTGATAATTTCTGTCTTTCTACAACAAAAAGTGAAGTTTAACTTAGATCTCTAAAAACCAGAATTATGTAGCATTTCAAAACACAGACACAGGTCAAGAAATTCATGCTGCTCCAATGGTAATCCCTTCAACTCCTACAGCTGGCAAGAGTCACACGGTATGAATAAAGGTTTTGAAACAAAGAAGCAGCATGGCTTGCAGTTTACCTCTGTGCAGCACCTCAGAGCAGAAGGTAAAGCAGGCCTTTCCATGGCTATAGGTTACAGTAGAAAATAAGGAGCCCAAAAGCTCCTTCTCCTTTATCACCTCCAGTGGACTATTTCAGTCCCTAAACTACCTATTTACACTCATCTACTCAGAATTTCTTCCCTTAATGTAGCTGCATACCACTATTTATGTTCCCTCAGCTTAGTGCAATACCCTTTTCAAGTGCCCTTTTACAAACCTAAAAACTTCTCTTTCCCTGCTCTTTCTCTTCAATATTCTTATTCTCCAGTCCTTTGTTGTGTACCAATAATGCTGCCAAAATCACATTTTAAAAAGCCACTCAAAAACCCTCTCTGAACTTAGGCAAATTCACTGTCTTATCATATTGTTCCACATGCAGCAGCACTATTGCTTTCAAACATGCCCACAGACCTACAGAAGATATATTCTAATTATTACTGAAAGAAATTGTATTTTCTTTCCAAATTAGCATGAAAAGAGCTTCCAGGAGTCTGATAGCAACACTGGACTCATAGCTTATTCCTGTACTTTTCTCAGGCTTGCTTTCAGTGATAGATAATAGATAGCCCTTAGTTTGTGGCACTTAAAGAAACAAATTCAGGGAGACAGATAAAGAGAGAAATTAAGATCCTATAGTGATGTGGGCCACTAAAAAAAATATATGCATACGACTGTAAAAAGAAATTTTCAGTTTTCTGTTTTAAAATGTTGCAAAAATACCACACTGTGTAGGAGATAAAAAGGAGACACTTTTTGTATCTTTAGCAGGAAAAGTATGTGAACATCTGATGTAGAATGAATTAAAATGATGCTGAGGACTGAGTTAAATAGTGTAGAAGCATAGTATATACCCCTGTACACATAAATATGCCAGGATGAAAGGGTTTCCCTAAATGAAGTGAGTTTCTAAGTGAGTTATTTCAAGATTGTTACTAAAATACACCTAAAATACACTTCTTCTGAAAAGACAGGTAGTTTCTAAGATATTTATAAAAATAAAGAACCAGGAACCAACATAAACTAATGACACTTCTTAGGACAGAACACCCAGATAATGTTAGTAGAGAGAAAATGAGGCGTTACTACAATTTCACTATTTGCGCATCCTGAAAGCAGATATGCAATGCAAGTAACACACACTCTGCTCTATTTAATTCCTTTCTCTCTCTCATTTTGCTCGGCCTCAGATTTTTGATTACTGGGATTTATTAAAGGGATACTGGTCATCCAATATGCATATTATATGTTTAAGGCATAGTAAAAATAAAGATTCCTTCGACAACAGCCTGGGACTATTTACCAATAAAGCTGAGTTAGTGACCTTGGTGTTTTTTACTCTTTTTCTTGTGCATTGATTTTTAGCAGTAATAAAACTTTTTCTAATGCTTTACATAGCAGTAATAAAACTTTTTCTAATGCTTTACATGGACTATACTGTGGATTATTATCCTACTCTTAATCATGAAATATCACTTAAAGAGCAACAGAATGTAAAAAAAAATCAACCAACCAATTAAAAAACCCCAACAAACCCTGTAGTAGAGAGGGAATCTAAAGCCATTTAAAATATTTTCTGCACAAGTAAACCAGCATAGAATTTTGTGCTGACTATCTTACTTTTTTTTTTTTATTATTTTGCATATAATGGTGTGAAAATAGGGTAAAAGTAGGGGCATCCTAAAAATAACTTTTTATAATCAGAATATACTTTAGCAAAATAATTTTACAAATTGAATAGTTATAACAAATGCTAAACATTGTAGGCTCACACATGTATAGTGCACTTACTTGTGATCCTCTTTTCATATTCAGGTGATCATTACCTGTCTTTCAGATGATTTTAATGTAGCCCAAAACGCGTTCATTTTCTTTTCAAGCATGGTGTCATAGGTCTACAATGTTTATTGTGAAGGAGAACTACAATATCACCAAGGTATTTATATTATAGATTACTTAGAAGCTACTTAAATGTAATTCTCAAATTTTCATCTAGAAAATTAAAGGGACAAAATTACTTCCAATATGAAGGTATTACTGCTTTCCTTTAGACTCGACTTTCAGCTTTATAAAGCCTCTATTCACCTTCAAAGTTCTTAATAATTCCAGCCTAATACTGCAACACATCTGCAGATTCCAGCAGTTCCACTGAAAGTCTCAGCATCAATATATCACCTGCAAAGTTCTCTTGCCTTTGATTGCTTGCTCCCATGATTTAAAATAATTTGAATATACAGGGCTGCCTTCAGTAACACGAACATGTATCTGTTTCTGTTCAAATACTCTTCCGTCATGAGAACAGTGAATAATGACATGTGTCAAGGCAATCAGAGTCATGTCTTTATTTCAGTTCTGTTCCCTCACTTACCAATCATTTCCCTCACTTCTCTTTTACATACTGCTGATCAGAATTTAAAAGCAATTATTTTGCCACAGGGAGCTTATTTAATTTAGTTTCTAAACCATCCCAGCCCCATCCTTGAGCATGCAAACATCCAATAGCAGTATTAAGTTTTTCTTTCAAACAAGTCCAGAAAACCACATTACCTTCTTCTGTAGCATCTAATGACTTACTCAATTTAAAGTCATATTAAACTTAGTGAGTCAAGAAAAAAATTACTACAATTTTGATACACTTTGGGAGAAAAAGAGAAAAGAAGCTTTGCAAGTATTTTCACAGTTTTCATCCCCAGTATAACTGAAAGCATGGAGGCTCCAGAACAACAGACACTTGCAAAAACATGAGATTGGATCTTTCTTTTCTGAAACAGCACTTTCTAACATGTTTTGTGTTATGACATTCTCTGACTTCAGTAGTAACCCTTTTCTGATAAGTAAAAAAGCTGTGTCTTTCTTTTCCCTTATGTTAAATCTGTGATCCCAAAACTACAAAGGCCTTGGGTAGTTCCAAACTCAGAACTCTTATAAATTAGAATGAAGCTGGTAGCACCCTATACAAAGACACCCACTGGACGAACTTTTATCACCACAGAATTACTTGGCAAAACACCAGAGAGGGAAATGACAACTACTCCAACCAAAAAAAGCCTTGCTTGGAGATTCAATCCATAAAGTCTTAAATCTGTCTACCTATAACTACAACAGAGATGTGAGTCAAGCCACTGGAACCACCATGTTATCAAAGTTTGCAGATTGCTTTTTGGGCTGCAAAACAGCTATTCTAAAAGTGATCAGAAACCACTGAACCATTCTCTTTGACCTCAGTTATTCAATGCATCACCCTCTTAGAAATTACCCTGAAAATAAACGTTGTGCCTCGGACAGATTTCTTGATAAAATCATACCTGGTGTTCATTCTGCACTTGCATCCATGCCCTGTAAGGTCTGAAAGAACCAAAATCACAACACAGGCCTGACAAGTTCTTTGCTTCCTATCAGTAACTCACCTCTACTGACATTATTCCTGTTATTCTCATCCCACCTATAATGAAGCATACAAAATAATTTGAGGAGTAGCTAGTCTTCCTGACCCAATCTACCCGAATTACTATGTTAAAATAGACTCACTCTTCTACTTCAGCTACTGACCCACACATATTCAGCTCGCTTTAAGAAATAACTTTCTAATAATTTTTGATCCATATATGGAAAATATCATTTAGTGTATAGTATGTTATTCAGCAGTTCACCTCAATGTTAAGGATAGTGGATTTTTTTTCCAGCTCCAATTAACAACGGAACTATAGATTCACAATTCATATTTTGTATACTTTTTTTTTTCACACAATGATTCTTTAAAAAAAAATAGAGCATGGTTCTGTGGCTCCACATCATAGAATGTGTTTATTGTCTAAAAGAGCAAAAAATATAAAACTTTAAATGGCTTTACTGATCATTAATACTAGAAAATGACTGCAAAAATTAAAGGGATATTGTCTCCAGGATTATAGCAACACAAATGATTATGCTTTAGTCTATTTTACATTTTATGTAGAGGTTCTGATTTATGGAAAATTACAGACATTTTCAAAAAACAGCATAGTATCTTCATAAGAACATCTGTCAACTTATCTGAAAATAATTTTTTGAAGGATACATTTTCAATTAAATCATGTGCATTACAATTTCCTCCTTCTTACTTCCCATATATTAGCTATGTAATATAGACATTTCAAACTCATATATTTTACAAATATTGCTGAATTTTATTCCTTCTGGTAAATTTGAGATATTTTAATTTGTCGTATGATTAATGCTTGTTATTCCTGTCACTTTTTATTAGAGAGACAGGCAATCACCAACTGTGTGAAATTTAACAAGGGCAAAGTGCTGCATTCTACATCTGGGAAAGGGCAAACCTGGATACATGGACAGACGAACGAGATGCTGGAGAGCAGAACCACAGAAAGGGACCTGGGGGTCCTGGTCGATGTCCAGGTGAATCTGAGTCAGCAGTGCCCTGGCAGCCAGGAGGGCCAACCCTGTCCTGGGGGGGCACCAGGCACAGCATGGCCAGCTGGGCAAGGGAGGGGATTGTCCTGCTCTGCTCTGTAACAGCCTCACCTCAAGTGCTGAGGGCAGTTTTGGATGCCAGAATGTAAGAAAGATATAAAGCTATTACAGAGTGTCCAAAGGAAGGCCATGAGGATGGTGAAGGGTCTTGAGGAGAAGCCATGTGAGGAGTGGCTGAGAGCACTCGGTCTGTTCAGCCTGGAGGAGACTGAGGCAAGACCTCATTGCACTCTGTGACTTCTTGTCAGGGGAAGAGGAGGAGTAGATACTGATTTTTACTCTGTGGTGACCTCTGACAGGACTTGAGGAAATGACACTGAGTCAGGTGAGGTTTAGGTTGGATGCCAGGAAAAGGTTTTTCACCCAGAGGGTGGTGGGGCACTGGAAAGAGCTCCCCAGGGAAGCGGTCACAGCACCAAGTCTGACAAAGTTCAAGCTGCATTTGGACAATGCTGTCAAGCACTGGGTGTGATTCTTGTGATGTCCTGCACAGGGCCAGGAGTTGGACTCAATAACTTTCCAACTCAGAATACTCTACAGTTTATGATTCTATAAATGATGCAAAATTTATTCTGAAGACTTTTACAATGCAATCCTTTATTTCAGAAAAAGCCTTTAGTGCTTGTTTATTTTTAGAGTCCATAAATTTGGTATAATTTGGTATAGTTTGTAAAATGCCCTGTCTCACTTCTGATAGATTTTTATATCTGAAATTCATGTAGAAATTTCACAATCTATATGAGGTGGGTATTTCCTAAGGATGTCACTATAACTGATTAGGAAGACTGCTTAGGTCAAAAGCAATTTATACAACAAAATATCTAGCTGAATTTTGGCCTGGGGTATCAGCCATATTTCAAATCAGATTGACACTAAATCAGAAACAAAGTGATTGGTCACGAGGGATAGACTGTTTTTAAATACATATAGTTATTGCAGCCAGCTGCAAAATAATATAAATCAGAATGAACTGCAAACTACATCTTAATAATGAAATGTAATTTTGAAATACCTATGTATCTGTATCAATAGATATGTTAAGTCCAGAACATACATAAGCCCAAGACAGACCTGTCTGCAGGGCACTCTTTCTTTTTATGATCTGGTGAAATATCTGTGTGCTGTACTTCACACAGGTAGCCTTGAAAGCACCAAGTTTTCCAGACTTTCAGGAAGAACAGAAAGAGAAGCGCTGGAGAGGGAAGAGTGTGGTACAAACTGTAAAGAGCAGTGCAGAAGTGCTTGCTGTGTGAGAGAGTTCACGTGTACCTACAACACATGAATTCAGCAGACACACAAAAACTGCTCTCACTGTTTTATCTTCACCTATTATTCAGTCCTCCACTCTACTTCCAGCTTTGCAGGAATTCCAGGTTCCCAGATTTTTAGCCCAATGACCAGAGGTGCAGGCGCAGCAATGAAAACAGTAGAAGTTACAAGTTCCAAAGCATTCACTGATCTGATCGACTGTGACGGCTTTGAGGGAGTGGACTTGGATTATCAAAGACAGATGAAGTTCAAGAAAGGGTCACCAAGAACCCACCTCAGGATATTTCAGTGTGATTTCATTGCAGAGCACTTTGTATGGGCCATCATCAGTGTTACATTATTTGCAAAGGATGGACAAGCTGAGTTGCCTACATGATACAAATTAATTTGCTGTCTATGTTAAGTCACAAACTATTACACCTAAACCACATTCTCATTTGAAGAAGTCTGGAATTTTGAAAATTTTCTCTTCAGATGCCTATATCCAGTTTCAAGGAATAAGTTATTATTAATTAGTCCAGCTGCTGGCACTGTTTTTAGTTTGGAGCAGTCTGGCTTATAAAGTGAGTTAAAATTCCAAATTAAAAAATAGATTTTTTTTTTCAGTTTTATATAAGTTGACCTAAATGTAATTGAAGCAAAAATTACAAAAAGGCACAGCTATGACTTCTCCTGTGGTTCTTCCACTTCATTATGAGCCAATGAACAAGACAGAAGAATAAAGAGTAGACTGGAGATAAAACTGTTTTCTTTCTTAAAATAAAAGGCTATTCTACCTTATCTCTGAGAGCATCTTCCTTTCCTTCTTTTCAGCACAGGAGTATGTGGTGTTCAAAATTCCTGATGTTATTTCAGCTTCCTTGCAACTAAAAATCTCACAATTCCATCAGGGTTTTCAGACAGACTCCCAGGGGAAGGAGGATGGGTAATGAATGCTCATAGCCACTACAAATCTTGGAGGACTACACTTCCCAAAACTAATTTTTTACACAACATATGTTCTGCACATGGCTGCAAGCATGTTACATGATGTTAACAGCAGTTTTATAATTCTTGCAAATTCTGTAACTATTTCTGGTCTGACGATGAAGTTTAGGAAGAACTCTACCTCTTTCTCAATATGTATATTCTCCATATTTTATTTTCCAATTATTTTTCTGAAAAACATGGCCTAGATAGAACCAATAATTGTACTTTTCTTTAAGATGTTTTAATTTTCAACTTGGGTTTGTATGAAGTTTATGAGGAAGCTGCTGGTAATTTTCATACCAACCAGCTTCTGCTGTAAAAAGAAAAAAGTGGAACACCAACTAAGTGTATTTCTAATCTAGTTTTGAATTGACTTGTTTTCTCAAGCAACACAGTTGTGCTCCTTGAAAGCACAAGAGTTATATTTTACACCAGTGTAAGATTTAAGGGCCACAGCTCCAGGCTAGAGTAAGAATACTTCTGTCCTTTCTCAGGGGTCTGACTCTGCACTGTCCAGCTGTTACTGTGCAATTTAACTCATTCCCCAGATTCAGCTATGAACTGAATTTTCAGCAGCTCCATAGGCAGATCATTTATAGCTCTCAAAAAGGGTTTGATCTATTTTAAAATCTACCAGCTCAATGGTCTCCACAACAAAAACAGATTTTCATTTCAGCGCCTGGTCAAATAACTTAAAGCGGTTTGAACTTGAGCTGATTCTAGGTCTAAAATAAAATGGACCTTTAAAGAGTTGTAAAATTCTGTTTAGTAGTTTTGTCTAACCACAAAACCCCTGTTCATAGGTAATTACGCTCCCTTGAATTCATTGCAAAAACCCCAGTTCAGGCTCACTAAATGGTGAGCACTGGTACTTTTAAAGATACAGCATAAAGTAGTCAAATGTTTTTAAAACAGAGGAAAGGAGGAACCAGGCTTTCATAGGTCAACCAGTTTACATAGTTCCTGAAAAAAGAACAGGGAGGAAATAATGCAAAAATATTTCTAAGCATCTAGAAGGCAAGAAAAGGAAACGACATTGATACGGCACTAACCAACAAACACACCAATCAAAATAAAACCCATCAAAGAATAACTGGGTTTGTAGATGAGAGAATTCACAGCTATCTATAGTTTGTAGGATTTTCTGCAGTACCTCACATGCAGTTCTCATAAAAAATCATAAGGGAACATGATGTAAATAAAACTACTAGAAAGCAACTTGCTGGAAAACATTAACTTGGAATACTACAATAGTTCAGTGAAAAATATGAAGAATTATATATTGTTTTTTTCTTCATGGTGTACATTCCCCTCCAGCCTTCACATTTTTAACTCCCTGGTCCCAAAGCTGTCATAAAAATCTCCACTCAGGTCTTTATTCTAGCAGAATGGCAAACAGCAAATAAAAGTGTACTGCTGAAAAACAAACTGTAGTGCAGAGGTTCAGCAGTCAAACTCAAGATATTAATCAGTCTTGGTTTCTCTTACATATGAAGAACATTTTGCATGTTACACCATGCATTACTGCATGTGCTGGGGAGGGGAGATGTGTGTCAGGGGCCAAGAACAGAAGCAGTTATCACAGCTGCCTCCAATTCCTGGGGCATGTCATGCCATTTAGGCACAGCACTTAACAGGGGAGCTCACAGTCAGTGACAATAGACTGGAGTAACAGTACTGCTGAAAAAGTGACAGTGTTAATTTTTCTACTTACTTTTATTTCCTTTTCTCCCCCCTTATGATCTCCACAGCATTCCTCTTTAACTTTAGAAGAATATCCCTACATAATCCCATTGGATCTTTGGATTGGCCACCATTAATCTAACACAAGAAGTATTACTGATTCTGCTATGTCTGTGAGAATTAGAAAGGAGATGGTACCTTCCTTTCTGGGCATTTGAATCACATTAACTAACCAAGTCCACCCGAAGCTGCACTCTCCCAACCTTCAAGTGCTTAACAGTGCCATTGGTTCTGTCATGCATCACAGAGTACATGAAACATTTTCAAGTTATTTCTAAATCCATATCAGACAGCAGACTTATTTCTTGCTTTAGCTTTGGCCTCCCCAGGCATCCTGTGCCTCATCACTCTCCACTAAAGTCTGAAACATATGCTCAAAGGCAAGAGTGGTCCTCAGTTGTCATCTTTATTCACTGCTCAGCAGGCAGCTTACCAGCCTTTTCTTTGATGGGACATCTACAAGGTCCACTTGTCCTCCTTTCCTTTAGAGCTCAACATGGCTAAAGGTGTCCCTTGCAAAAGCAATGCTATTCCATTTGCTGTCCAGCTACCTGAAGTTAAAAAATGCTGAAGCAGAGGACAGCTAATATTGCCTGATGCAGAAGTGGTTGTTTTTCAGTGAGGCTGGGACAGTTTGGCAACATTTAGATAATCATGTATTTTGAAGAGGTAAGAGCACATGAGTTTCCACAGAAGATTCAGCTGTTTGTGTGCAGAGATTCAGAACTACAAAACCTATCCATCCATCCAGCAAAGGAGGAATTAAACATCAAACTGTATCTACTGGCATTCAAGCATGCCTATTTCTAGTGCCTTCTAATGAAAGAGGGACATGGTGGATCTGCCACTCAGTTATGACAGGGTGTCATGAAACTTCTTGGAGACCTCCTAGAGGTATAGCAGTCTAAGAAAAATAAGTAGCCATTATAGAATAAAGGCCACAAAATTTCTGCTCCCACAGAGAAGATCAAATACAACTTGTCTGGAAGACAGCACTGAGGTGTATATTGTACTTTGCTCTCCTCATGGAAAAAAAAAAAATCTCAGTGCATTATATACTGCTCCTGTAATTGGGAAATATGGGAACAGATCTAAGTGATGGCTTGAATAAACAGAGTGGGGCACAAGGTCTGATCATTGATAATTATTTCTTCTAATAATGGTGGGTGTACTAACAGTGTGTTAGCTTTCTAACTCTTCAGGGTGAGTGAGCAACTGCAGCAGCTGCCTCTGGCCAGCTCTTTATACTCAGCATGATGCTACATGATATGGAATATCCTTTTGGCCAGCTTGGGGCAACTGTCCCAGCCATGCAGCCTCCCAGCTTCTTGTGCTCCTCCAGCCTTCTTGCTGGCAGGGCATGAGAAGCTGAGAAGTCCTTGACTTGCTATAAATGCTACTTAATAACAGCTAGAAATATGTAGTGGTATCAACATGATTCTCACATTAAATCCAAAACACAGCACCATACCAGCTAGTAGGAAGAAAATTAACTCTCTTCCAGCCAAAACCAGGACAGTTATGGATTTTGTAATTTGGTTATTCACCTCAGTATAGCAGGCATAGAGCTTAATACAACTAATACAGAGAGAAAAAATTAATGAGACACACTTCAGAAGAATTAAAGGAAGTATTCAATAGTTGACTGACAAAATTTTCTAGCTCGAAGCAATGTAATTATCTGGTGATATAAAGAAAGAAGGAAGGAAAGAGAAAGTGAATATATAATTGAAACTGAATTTCTTACATTACTGAAAATATATACAGAAAAATTAGACTTCACACTGCAGTTGGTAGCAGTGTAATCATGAAGCTGCAGTCACATCACTGCTCTCAAAACAACTGCCATCTCCTATTCTCAGCAGAGACGAATCTAATTGTGCCTTGTTATGATCCTTATTTTCGAAATGGCTATTTCCTCATGTAATTTCCAAGTGACAGAAGTCAAGTTGATCCTGAGATGATAATCTCCCCTAATGTTTCAGAAATTGTGATGGACCAAATCACAAGGACAGAGAAAAGAATCTTGCAAGTCTCCACATGACTAACAGCTGCCTTGAAAGTATAAAACCAGAGACATTATCAAAATGTAAGGTATTACACGCTATTAATTTTAGAGGAAAAAAGTAACTTTCACACTTAGAATTATTCCGATCCTTTCCAATGCAGCTAAATATAAATTCCCTACCAGACACATCTGAGTCATGTTCTCTTACATTACTTATTATTAGTTTAACTGGAATCTGTAATTTGACTTATGCAGTTATCAGCATTATCACTTTTCCAAGCAAACACAGTAAGGAAATGGAGAAATTCAGATACATAATAACAATACACAAAGTAGCATTTCAGAGTGAGGATTTTCTACCCAGTGGACATAAGGAGCATCCAAACTCATCTCTGAAACAGTGCATTTAGCAGAAGGTGAATAAAATGGGGGAAAAGGAATAAAAAAGAAAAAAAATTTGGGCAGTACTTAAGTCCTGGAACACATCTTGGCTCATTTTCAATGCACATGACTCAGCATTACTGTCATTGCTTATTAAAAAAAAATCATCCTAGGTAGGTTTTAACTTTTCTCTAAACTGGAGAGAGTATTTACGGTAAGCATAATCTAACTGATGGTTATGAAATGACAAGACCATTGACAGATGTCTGATTCTCCATGGACATTTTTTCTCCAGGAGAAATAAGAAAGGCCGGCAGCCTTAGCCGTCTTTTCTGAATTTATGGTGGCAGAACTGTCCACCTGGATTAGTGTCATCTGCCCTTTTAGCAAAATATTGGTACCTGTAAGGCTTTCAATGATAAATTATCTATGTGAAGGGATGATTCCATGTTGACCTACTGACTGTTTTTTCTATGAGGTAAGCTCAAATGAGGATTTTGTCCCAAAAGGCAATTACATTTAGGATGATCATCAAAATAATCCACTAAAAATATAAAAGTATTAAATATAACTATGCTTCATACTCTACAGATTGTCCCTAGAAGTGCTAAGGTTTTCCAAAAAAAAGCTACTCTAAAAGGAACTGACATGACAAGTATGTTATTATTGCAGCTGTGATACTTGGGAAGAATCACCAAAGCCACCTTGAATCAGAGTTGCTGAAGAGGAACTCACTAAAGTGGAGCAGTTTGCAACTAGCAATGGATTTGTCCATTGCAGAAGTACTTAAAAACTGAAATGACACAGCAAATACATTCAGTCTTCAGGAAAAAAAAGTAACAAAGACAAAAAGAAGAATAACAGTTGCCAAATAACTTGCTCACTGATTCAGCATCTGCTTTTAAACAGTACATACAAAATTCTTTTCCTGTAAAGAAATGCTACCAACAGATCCACTGCAGAGGAAACTGTTAGGAACATCCTGTGGAAGCACCAAACTCCCAGGTTCAGACTGGTAATCCAATGCACACTGAGACACTTGCACAGACCAGCTGTATGGCAGTGCATGTGCTGTTTCTTACCCAATGCAAATATAATAAAACAAATTCATTAATGTGGATAATATTTCATTAAAAGATGAAAGGGTCAGAGTGCATAATGTGGATGGATGTGTGCTACTTCCTTTTCCTAGCAGAGAAACATAAGTCACTCTAAGCAAGGAATGACAAATTAAATGCCTGTCCATTTCTGGTAAAGCAGGAAAGACCATCAGCTGCTGTCTAGAAGTAATGTGAATATAAAACATAGGAGATTAGCACAAGCTCTTCCTGCTTTGTTTGACTAGTTGCTCTCCATTTCTACTAAGAGACAAAAGAACAAAGGATCTCATAACACAGGATTTTTGAAGCACTACAGGGAAAAAAAAAAAGAAAAAGAGAAACAAAATCTATTAATTACAGATTTTCATCAGCCCTGGATTAGAGGCCCCATCTTATTTGAAGGTTCTAATTCACTGAAAGAAATAAGTACTAGTGCTACAAAAAAGAAGAAATGTAAAACTGGGTTAAATTGACAACTAACATTTTACAAGTAATACTTCTAACCACAGACCAGCTAATGTTCTTTTAATAATTTATGTCTTTGCAGATTGTCTTCCCATAGGCACCCAGTTAAACAGAAGTGTGTAAATTAACTTAAGCTCTCTGCACCTCCTGTGAAAATAGCATGCTTAAGAACTTGTGCATAGGAATACAAACCTGAGACACAAATCAATGTTTTGATTTTTAAACTCTCTACCTTCCAAAAATTACATTTCTGAACTTTTTTTTTCATTCATCGACGTATCTAAAATGCGTTCAAGACTAAGACAAGTAATGCAACTGTGTGAGCTGCCTACACTAAGGAAACTACTTCAACAGCAGGTATTTATATTTGAAAACTCACTATTTCCCATTATGAGATAGCCTATAATAAATGAACAGTCATTGCTCAAGCTGCACTACACTTAAAAATAAACTGAAGAAGCCAGATATGATCTCATTTTATATCTCCAGCAGCTGACACATCCTATGGAATTCATGGTATATACTGAAAGTAAACAGAAATATTTTGTTTAGCTTTCAGACATATAAGCAAAGGGATAGAAGTCCCAATATATTGTTTTGACTTCATGTTTATTTACCAGGATATATAAATTGAAAAAACAGGTTTTTATTTAAATTGATTTACACTGCTGGCTGACTTTCATTCTTACACTGAAGGGAAATATAAATGTTATTTATGCCCATAAAAATGATACAGTAATGAGTTGAATTACTACAGGCATCACTCTTGTATACTTTCCTGTGCTGAGATTCAGATTATAAAAATAAATACTTTTTTTTTTAATATATCAAACCATGCCATATTTTTGCTATTATTATTGCCATATGATTGCTATTATTATTGCTTATAAATAGCTATTTATATCAAGAAAAATACAGTCAATAGAAATGTATTTTCTATATAAAAACAGGCTGGAATTTAAGATGAGAATGTTGGAAAGAGGCACAGGCAGGAGGGTCTGGAAAAGGGGATAGACACAGGGGGAAGGAGAGGAGGGAAGGAGGAAGGAGGAAGGTGAGAGACGGAGGAAGGAGACAGCTGTCATAGCAGTTAGACACGGAGCAGGGGACGGGGACAGGAGCCTTGGCCCAAGATGCCAAATGGACCATCCAGCACTTTCACAGGTGAAAACAGCAGGATCTGAGGGCAGCTGTCAAACCTGAGGGTAAATATTGCCCATGAACAAGGAAGGGGACAGCACCCAGGTCTGCCAGTATATTCCCTGCCAGCTGGAAAAGTCCCAAAAGAGGAGTTGGGGCCCCACAGTGACGAAGGGACAAGGGGAGGTGGAAAGTTTTTGCCTGTCTGAATTGGAGTTTTGGATGTCACTGGGATGNTTTTTTTGATGGTCTTTAACCTGCAGGCTGAAGGAAGTAAATAAGTAGTGTACAAGGACAGTCTCAAGAATAAGTGGCCTTAAGTAAATTCAATATTTGACAAATAAATCAGAGACTATCACTGTTATTAATACCTTGCATAATTATTCACAATAACCTTGAGAATGCTGGAGTCACAGAAGTCCTAAAATGGAAAACAAATGACTGTGTGCAATCAATCAGCTACTTCTCTTGGTAGTCATTCATCCCAAACTTGATAGAAAGCAGACAAGATCTTCAGTATTACCACTGTATTGCCCTTCCTCACAATCTGAACAGTCATTTATATATGAAAACACATTCAGTGGTCTAGCTAACATACTTTCCCTTACTGGACTGAAAAAATCCTTCATTTGAATGTGACACAGTTCTGCAGAAAATGTACATTTTCATGTACATGCTTTATGTATTAAAGGCATCTGAAAATGGATCTTACCACTGCAGCTGGAACTTGAGGCATTTTTGCAGCTGGGGTTCCTGGACGTGGGTAGAATTGATTAATAAACAAGCTTGGAAACCTGTACAGTTCTACAAGTTTCATAGTTTCTTGAAAATCTTCATCTGTCTCTCCTGGAAAACCACAAATGATGTCTGTAGCAATTGTTATTCCAGGCACTCTGTAAAGGAAGCAGAAAGAAACACTTAACTGAGGACATGTAGAAGTCTTGCTCCCTTACAAGCTAGTGTACAGAGACCTACAACCTTCAACTTTATCTACAGAAATTGTTACCGACGAGGATCTTGTGGAAAAAAGACATTTTAACACAATTGCCGGGTAATGAGAAATGCATCTGGTGCTCAGCCAGGAGAATAAGTAATAGAAGATATCACAGCAAATACTGGATTAGGACTGTGATAGAAGAGTGAAAACATCTGGATCAACTCTTCCTTCAATCAAAATTAGAGGTAATCAGCAGACCTTGTTATTTCTTGAATTTTGATTGCTTAATCCATAAAATGTAAACCTTTTGAGACTTAGTCACTAGAAAATGTCAACTATTTAATGTTTTATAATGCTGCTATTGAAGTAGAACACGGTATCTGAAAGAGGGGACTGGCAAGTCATATCATCTAGCAAATTTGAACAAAATTGGCTTAGGAGCCAATAAAACATCTTTAGTCACACGTTAATTTTTAATTCAGTATTCTAAAACATCAGCCTATGCCTTGCTTTAAAAGGAAAACAAAATACTTAAGTTCACATATGAACAGGTAGTGATTTCTCTTGTTATTTCAGCAAGGTCAACATTCCCTAACTGTTCTCCTTGGACTAAATATGCAGAACCCTTACACACATTAGGTGAAGGCAGAACAGCTGACAGAGACTGTCCACAGACACAGGAGGATGCACAGAAGGGGGTGAAGTTTGGGGACTTCAGTTGAAATTGTGCCACTGTCAGAGTCTTGGAAATGGGGAGAACGTGCCATGAACACTTTCCCCAGTGGATACTGGAGCAGCCATCAAGGCTTGCATCCTGACTGAGCTTTGCCTACAGTGGGAATCATGATGAGCATCCTCTGGAGAGAGGCAGAAACACACAGTGCTCAGTGCTCCCTCCTGACACAGATGAGACTGCTTCCATGCAGAATTCACCCCATGCTGCCAGTAACAATGATAAACTGGAGAAAATATGGCTTATGGAGAAAAGTAAGACCTCTATACAAATATTGGTGGTATCTACCTTGGAACTGGCCCTGTTTAAAGTAGGGGGAATAGATGAGATGTCTTCCAGAGATCCCTTCCAATCTATATAATTCTACAGCTCTTATATAGGCTACAGGCAAGGGAACAGCTGAGAGAGATTGTTTTGGGGTGAATGGCACAAGCAAAGTTCACACTTGAGGTTAGGAAGGGGTCTCCAAGACTGTGTCTAACCTAACAAAATGGATGGTAGGCTTCTCTTCCCCTCATCTGGTTAAGACAATGCAGAACTGTGAATGTCAATGCATGTAATCCAAATTACATTTATAAAGCATTCAAATAGCCAAAGAAAACTGTAATTTCTTATTAGACACTACATCACCACAGGGGGAAAAAGAAATCTGTGGTTATAGTGAGTGAAGAAACTTGATTTTAAATAACTGAAAGAAAAACTTCCTGAAAGAAAAATTTCCTGAAACAATGAGTTTTACTGAAAAAGAAAACCAGTTGGCAAAAGATCCCGAAAAAGGGAAGCAGAGAATACTGTTCTTGTTAATTTGATTAGGTACAATATTAGACCATAGCTTATATTCACCACAACAGCCTTCAGACAAATTGTACACGGTAATAAATATATTTTGTGATTGTTTGTCCCTAAACTTTTTTTTTTTTCTTCAAGTATTGGCAATGAGCTTATATTAAAGTGAATGTCTTGCCCTTTTTTTAACATGTGTCTGGACACATAGGTAGCAGCACAGGAGTTTATCAGATATTATTAGAATCTTATTCCACCTTTTCCTTATGAAAAATCCCCACCAAAGAAACCAACTTCTATCAATTCCTCTTCGAGTTTATGAATTCAGACTCCATCATCTGAGCTGAGGTTAAAAGATGGCATTTGAATGACAAATCAAAACCAGTATAAAACTGAACATTTTCAAGGACTTGATCCAACAACCCTAAGTGGGAACACAAGCTGGATGTTGTGCAGAACAGCAGAAGACACTGACAGCCCAGCACCCTCAGCTACCATTTCTTTCTGAGGACTGACAAACATCAAGATATGAACTTCTGCTTGATATCAAGTAGCAATAAAATTCCTTATCTTTAAGGACTGAGTAAAGAGAGCAGCACCGTATCCTGCAACGTGATTTTGTTCATGCCACAAATATCTCATACAGCAGCAGTAAGCTCATGGAAGAAAGAGTACATAACTTTATAAACCAATGCCACCTAACATCAGCTGCCATTTCTCAGAACATGAGCAGAACATTCATTACATTTGACAAAACCATTATAATGAAGTTATTTTATCCATTTTAATGACACTATTGGCAACAGTCATAGCATTTATTACCAATGGTAGTAGTAATACCATCCTTTATAAAGGCCTGGTTGTTTCTATAGCAACGTGAATTATAAGGTCCAATCAAGCTAGATACAATAAAATATGCTCTTTTTCTCCATAACACCAGTTGTCATTCTGTTAAAAGGAAATTACATATTTTAAAAATTCATAAACTCTACAAATGTCTGAACTCCATTTGCTGATAAGGTGTTAATTATCTTAGTAATTAGATTTCTTCCTGGATGGAATTATTACACACAAAGAAAAGCCTGGGTACAAAAAGAGAATAAGGACCATGGTGTATTCAGCAACAGCAATTAATTACAGTTCAATCCAGTGTAACTGCCTAAAATATGACATTGCATGATGCATTTTTATATCACTGCTGATTATATTGTTTAACAAGGAGTTTAAAAAGGGGAGAAAAGCATGAGATTTCACTCCAAATAAAATCCAAAATGACAAAAATCAAGCTCTTAAAGACTTTTCAAAGCAGTGATAAACAAAAATATGTACAATTAGTTCCACATGTGAAACACAATTTCTTAATGAAAAAAAGAGGGAAAAAGACATAATTGTGGAAAATATAAAACACATACACAGTCGAAAATTAAAGTGACCTTTTCTCTGACAGCCTGAAAGAAAGCAGCAGAAAATTCTTCATTACTTAGATTCAGATGATGTTTAAGAATTGCTCCATCTATGAAATATGATCCAAAATCACATAAAAACAAGTTCTTGTGCATCAGCCAATATTATTTTTTACACCAAATGCTGCTTATCTATTCTGAAACAAACAAAGAAAAAACTGCTGAACATCCCCTGTAACATTTATTACATGAATACATTTACAGTTAGTCTAACTATTCCATTTCCACAAATGTTTTTTTAGGGTAGCACAACAGCTCTACAACATATTGACTCTCAATTGGGATGTTTTACAATAAAACTGTGGAATTTCAGAAAAAGATGAATCAGAGGAATAATTAATGCCATGTATAAGATAAGACAGCCCTAATACTTAGGGTTCACAATTATCCTCTTCCCTATGTCCCTCTACATTTACAAATCCCTTCCATCTACTCAAGCAGACTGATATTTTGCCACTCCTAACTAAACCAGCAATGGAAACCCCATCATCCTGGGCAATTCGGACCACTCAAAAAGAAGCAACTACTTCATCTTACAATGAAGACACATCTGTTTAAGTATGATGCTGAAAGGACCAACACAACCCTCAACAAGTGCTGACAGCACAAGTATCCAAACCTCACAGAAAGGAAGAACAAGAGTGTTTGAAAGAATACAGAAGAAAAGCAACATCTTACCCTCTGCCTAAAGAGGAACCAAGTCAGCCTCTGGGGGCAGAGAAAAGTCAGACCCAAGAGATTGACTGATGCCTGGAAGTCAAGCCATGGACAAGTGACTTAGAAAAGAGATAAAAGGGATAAAAGCTGCCAGAAAGAAAACAGTAAAACCACTTCCCCACCCCCTCCCACCTCCATTTTCACAGAGCAATATTTTCAAGAAAAGCAGCAGCAAAATTTTGAAATTTCTAGGATTCCCTTGTTACATGGACCATTTCATGTGGTTTTTAGCTACAGAAAACATTTCCTTTAGCAATAACCATTACAAACCAAATCCATGCTCAAGGAAGAAATTACATAAAGGAGCTAAAATTATCACCTTCAACTACTCATATGACCACTTGAAATTCTTTTCCACGATCACATATTCTTCCCACATCCATTTCAGCAATTAACACTTAAATCAAGAAATTACTTAAAGCTATCAACTTGCTCTTAAACAAGACCAGCTACCCCCACCCCTTACAGTCTAACAAAATACTGGCTTGGAATAAATAGCAATATGAATAAAAAGAAAACACTATATAGTCTTACAGAAGGGTATGAGAACTCCCTGTGAAATCTAATTAAAGCCAAACAAAAAAATGTGATGATATAGCAATTTCTGGATTCATAAATTAGAAATTTGTGTTGAAAAAAATGTTAGGGAAAAAAATTAATTTTTTATGAAAAAAGTAGTCTATTCTGAAGTGTTATTTCAGCATCATATATTTCTTTATATTTTAAAATGCTTCTGCAGTATAATCCCATTCAGAGAACATGAAATGGGGTAATGGACGAAGTAATTTGAAGGTATCTGAGTTGGTCTTAAGTGTATTTACAGAGCCTAACAGGCATCCCAACATGCTATTTTGTGCTGGAGCTGAAGGATGTGTTTGCAGCTTTGCCGTGACCACACACAGTCTTCCAGAGAAGCCCTTTTCACCCCTTCTTTCTCTTTTCTCCATGAGGCCTAGTCTTGAGGGATTTCTGACTTCAACTTAAATGGCTCACTAAGCAGTCACACCAATAGGAGCTAGCACAAGAGAAACAGATTGCTCTGCTGGAAGCACTGCCCAGGAACAACAGGAAATTCACCCTGCTTCTCTCTTGGCTATATGGAGATTAACCTGAGGATTAAGCCATGGAAAAATCCCCACACTTTGAGAAAGGAATTCAGCCTGTTTATGTTCTGAAATCCTCCAGCACTTTTCTCTATCCCTCTCTCTCTCTCCAGGGACTATGAAAGCAGCACAGGACAATAATACTCCTAAGTGTCTGGAGTTGGGGACTAAACCCGAACATAATTTCTGAAGCAGCCGATACTCCATCCTTTCCCATTTATGATTTACCCAAAATTACACAAAGGATGAACAGGCATCTAATAAATGGATATCCACTGAAAATGTTTTTCTCAGCAATCTTTTCCATATGTGCTTAAAAGTAATCCAGAATGTGTGGGTTCAGAACCTCTGTGTCAGAAAAACAAGTTCTTTTGAACCCTCATATCAACTTTTGAACTGATTTACACATGGAGTAAAACTGGAAAGTACCTTTGTTAAATGACAATAGGCATGTGATAAACACATCTGTGTAAAGTCTCTTAAATGATAACATACTGAGCCTTATGGCCAGATATAAACAACACTTTGAAAAGACACCTTATTAAAATGCAGCCATATATGTCAAGAACATTAATATTTAAGAAAAATTATGTAAGAATTATATAGGGTATAAGAAATTATCTTATTTCAAATATTTCAAAATATTCTCTATTACTGTGTAACACTACTCCAGGTTGTCTCACAAATCAGTTTTCCTTCACCTCAGTTTGGCTGAATTTATACAAAAAAGGTAACTATGCTGATACTGCATGTAAAAGTATTTAATGGCTTCATTTATAAGTCAACTCACTTATTCAGCTATTGAGACAATGAATGCTAGCAGGTGTTTAAGTAAGTAGTATTTTATGTGTGTAAAAAGCATACATTTAATACTTTTTAAAAACTTATTTTCACAGCTTGGACAATACTTCTCTGAAATTGATGCCCAAGACACAATAAATAAGAAAAAGAAATTATAATGTCATATTGTTTATATGCTTGCTTTGATTAAAAAATAATAAAACAGGCAAATGAAAGTCAGACAGGACCACAGAAAAACCCTCAGAGTATTTTTTTCAGAGTTCTTGCAAATTTCCCTGAAGGAAGATATATACACCTGGGAGAATAGTTCGAAGGCCATTACATCCTACCAGTTAATTTGGAAGTGGTTCACAGTAAAAAACTGCAAATTTCAAAGGTAGCAGAAACTACATAGTAAGTCCAGCCTGACAGCTACAGAGTCAGGGGATGTATCCTGCTTTTTGCATTCCACATCTTACAGAGCACTTAAGGCTGCTCCTGGTGGTGATTCCCAGGGGGAACACGTTACACCTGGTCTTTGTGATCTGCAGCAGTGTCTGACAGATTTGCAAGTGCAGCTTAATATGTTGGGTTTGAATTTGGAGTCATTAGTGGTTTTGATGTAAGTGACCTTAAACAGGCTATAGAATAGTGTTGTGGTGAACTATACTTGATGTTTACACTGGGTTCTTTGGTTGCACTGAATTTATATAATGGTTGCACTAAGTAGCTGTATTCTCTCCCCACACTACCTGTGGTGGTGGGTCCCGTTCCCCCCGTACCCCTGGAATGTAGTTTCTCCCCTCTGTCCCATTGGCCAGTGGTCTCTTCCCAGTGTCCCCCTGCTCCCTGGGGGGATAAAACCTCCTGAAGACACGCTGGGGGGATAAAAACTCCTGGGACACGTGGCTCGCTCTCTCTTCTTTCTGCTGCTGGGCGAGCAAACTGGTCCCTTCCCTTCCCCCACGCTCTGCCTAGGAATGAACTTGGATTAAACAGAGTTCAGCAGAAAGTTTTGAGCGTCCTTTTGTCCCCCTCCTTGTAACGACCCTCCTAAGCCGAAGGCTTGCTAGAATTAGCCCTTGGGACTTAAAAGGGCCAGTCACAGAATAGTATTTGTGATCAAGAAGCACAATCCAATAGCTCTCAGAGTTTAACTGAGAGTGAGAACAAGTATTTTTTAATGACTGTTCCTTTCCCAACCCACCACTTGCCCCCAGAAGAAGTCTCAGAAGTCTCTTTCAGAAACTGGGCTGAATGACACCTGGAGGCAGCAAGCAGACCTGATTTCCAGAGCTCAGCTTGAGAAGGTATAGGTGTGGAGGACTCTCTGTGAGCAGGGACTGGGCTGTCCTTGTTACCAGGGAATAGTGACCTAGATAAAAAGTGTATCTCATAATTAGCATGGTTCACTGCCTGAGGATGAAAGAGTACATATGGTTTTACTCTCTTCAAACAATTATTGTGAAGGTTGCCAGAGTTCCTACTAGATGCAGCCCAATTGGTTTAGGAGAAGCATTATAATACTTCACATTATCAATTTTCCTTAAAAAACCCAAAACCAACCAACCAACAAACAAACAAACAAACAAACAAACAAACAAACAAAAGCCTAACCAAAAAGTTAAGGCTTGGACCAACTTTATTCAACTATAAGGTGTTCTACTCTCCCCATGAACAAGAAACATTTTATAGAACTTCATTACAGATTTATAACTTCAGATCATTATTGTTTTATGATTAAAAAATGAGCGACTTAAGACAAAAAGCTCAACATCCTTAAACTTGATTTCCATTCAGTCTCTAATAAATACCATCTGCTGTGTACTTTAGGGATATAATACCCGTCAAAAACTCAGCCGTATTATGAGAACCGGCACCAAGTTGATCTGAAATGCATATTTGAACAGATGTGTTTAAATTACATCTCTCCTCTATCCCCACACATAAATTCAGAATAAGCGTGTGTTGATTTAAAATGCATAAAAAAAGGATTTGGAGATGCATCAAAAGTGAACAGCATTTCAATGGATCAAGGCTCATATTACTAAAGGTCATCCCTAAAAATAAAGTTTGAATTTATTAAGGGTTGCACCAGGGAACTGTTCTTGGGAACTGGCTTAATGTTTGCTGCACTAAAGCAGCCATTGAAATTACACTAATTTTCTATGACCCTTCACTGTTTAACATTAGAGCTGTCAGGCATGGTCAGAAATAATAGGATCTCAGCCATGAGCAGCAGAGAATATGATATACTTTTCCTCAGTCTGACACAATGCTTATCACCAACACTAAACGTTTTGGGCTCTGAGGACTCATCCACTGTCACTGTTTCAGTGACAGTCATTTAGCTCTTAACTCTGACACAGAAATCAGGCATATAAAACAAAATTATTAGCATGCCTTTTTGGCATGATGAAACCAGATGAAAAAATTGCATGCAGGGCTCCATTAACAAATGCTAATTAAAAAAAAAAATAAAGAGAGAAAAAATATTTCTGAATGTGTCTTTTCACTCAACTGTAATCTACAGTCCTGCAATGTTTCAGGGATCTTGAAGATAAGACATACTGGTCCAGAAGACCATCTAAGCCAGCAATCTACTCCTAGCAATAGGCATCAGAAGTAGCCCAGGGAAGCATTTCAGATTTTGAGCCCCCCTCAGAATCCCTTCATCCTTCCAACCAGGTTTTGTCAGAAAGGTGTTTCTGTAACCAGTAGCTTCTGATGGATTTCTTCATTAACTTCTCAACAAGTCTCTCCTTGAATCTAAACCCTTCCATATCAAAACCACTTGAGAGGAAAAAAAAAAAACCAAATCTCTGGTGAGCCTTCCATTTGCTAATTCCATTTGATGTCCCCTAATTGTTACGCAGAGAGAGACAAGTAACAACTCCATTCACCTTCTCAGTGATCTTCATGATTTTACTGACCTCTGTTCTAGTCCCTCTCAATTAGCATTTTTCCAGACTGAAGAGTCCTTCATTTTCTTTGTGTGAAGATCTGCCATACCTCTGATAATCTCTGCTAGTCTTTACAGTAACATTGCTCACTGTAACCTATCCTTTTTGAAAGGGGTGTAACAACACAGGCACAACAAGAAAAAAAATCTCTTCCAATAGTTCTAGAATTTAGATAAATTATCTGCCTTTAATATTTTTCTTTCAGGTTTGGGTTTATTTGTTTCCTAGTAAACAGATAGCAAAAAGTAATGGACCTTACACAAGGTAAGGGACAAGAGAGAAGCAAGTTTTAGAAAATAAATAAGCTAGAAGTGAAAACAAGAAGAAGGCCAAGCACATTTCAAAGACAGACCAAAGTCAGCAATGTGGTGGTAAAGAGGAACAGAAGATGTTGTCAAAAGAGGAATAGTAGTATGACAAGTTGCAAGACTTTAACAGAGAATGTAAGATTTCTGTTTAAAGCAGAACCAAGAATTGATCAAGAAAAACAAAGAGGAGATAAAATTGTCAATGGGATAGATGTTTTATTCCAAGGTGTTAGTTCAAGATAATTTATATTAATAGCTTTTGTACGCAGACAAAGAGTAGAGAATGGCAAGACATACATTGAAACAAAGAAGATTTTGAAGAAAAAAACAAACATGCATGGTTTGAAAGAGTTCATCCCGAACAGCTGATAGATTTAACAGACACAATTCTTTCACATCACAACCTATACAAACAAATTGACTGGATCTTTTTTCTGTCTTACAACTTTCTGAGAAATCATCACACATAAAGTTTTCCAGTTGCAAACATCAACATGGAAAGGATCAACACTGTGAAGGAAACAGCAATTAAAAACATAGGCATGTTGTGCACTAAATTTAACATAACCTCCACTCTATTTTCAAAGTACCTTAAGAAACACAACTTTTACCACGCCAGCTGATCACCCAAAACACAGCCATTTATCTGCTATATCCTTATCAACACACTACTTACAGAAGGTATTGTTACAATTAAACCTGAAGTCACAATTTTAACAGAGCAGCAGGCAGGTCGTCTGGGGCAAAGGCTTTAGCAGCCATAAGCACTTTTCCTGAATGTTAGCCAGAGGCATTTAAAGCACCGTTCATGTACTCTAACTAAACAATGCTGCAGTTTTACACCAGACAGTTTCTGATGTTTTGATGTTCTTATACATTCTTAAATGTGAATTTTTCAGAGCCAGTATCTCTCATATATCAAGTATCTGATAGGTCAAAACCTTTTACTCTAAAACATTTTTACTTCTCTAAAACTTTTTTTTTCCTTAAAGAGCAATGTATGTATAGAAAAGAGGTTGCACGGGGAACTACTACTCCTATCAGCAGCACAAAAAGCAAATTAGAATAATAATACATTTCTCAGAGTAAGTGTAGTATTCGACTCAAAATTCCAATAACATCCTCCCTACTCCACAAAGATCGAAACCTGCTATTCATGTAACTTCAAAGTTTTTCATTTTTATTTCATGATCCACTGGCAAATGTGACTATATGATCTTAACATTTCAGACAAAAGTGTGGCACAAAGACTGGGATGTACTCAGAACCCACCACCTATATAGCTTCAGAATTATATTTTCAGAGGTAACACTTCAGACTCACAAGCAATGCTATTTCCTTATTAAGCCAAAACCCATGAGCTTAACTTCAAAGAAATCCAGTGTGCTTTACTAATTAAAGTGTGATAAAATGAAGTTAATTATATTTCAATATAATCATACTTCAATCAGCATAATGCAATATAACTTGAATCACTGGGAAACAGAGAATTTACCTTGCAAAAATAAATTTAAAGAAATTATGAAGTAAATATTTCAAAGGGAATGTACAAAGAATCATTCATTCATGTAAAAATATAATTGAAACAGTATTCAGAAGGAACTGGGCATGACTGTTAAGGTAATGGGCATCACTGAAGTGATAGTGCACAACAACACTGTCTGCAGATCACTGTCTCATCCCATTCATGACATGCTCTGACAACAATCTGAATTTAAAGAAATCACAACAGAAATAATATCCATCTTTATGAGCAAGAACAGTTCACTTGGCTAACTGGAAAGTAGCAGAATGGTTGTAATAAGTATCTGCTTTGTTCTCAGGTATATCTAAACAACAGGTGAATTCAGAATACAAAACATTATACAGGATTGGTCCACAGAAATAAAATATTATTTTATGATCAGTTAATAAGATATCATTTAAAGCAAAATACTGTGGTTTCTTTTCCAAGTGGAGAAATGGGCTTAGTCTGCTATGTAGCTTGAGGACACTGGTCAGAAAAAGCAAAATCACCAGAAAATAGCTCTAAAAATGTCCTAGTTAACCTTTCAGAAGGATGGCCTCCACCAGCCAGATTCTTACACACTTCCTGCTTGTAGCATTTTGGTAGTAGCTTCCTTTTTCTGAAATTGCCAGTAATTTAAGAACATTTCTTTGTAAAAGACAGAATCAGTTTAGAATACTGGGGTCAACAGAAGTAATTAATGCATGCATTCCTTCAAAAGTTTTGAAGGACATTTATTTATATTCATACATGCACATCAAACAGACATCAGAAGCAAAATCCGGAAAAGATGGTATTTTAAATGTAGACTGTAAGCTTGCCAATGACAAAGTTAAAACAATATAAAATCAATGGACACTGTTGCCTCAGGGAAGCACTTACCCATTTCTCTCTGTTCAGTTCAGTGAACTACTTCACTGTCAGTGTGTCACCAAGTGGCAGATACCTTAATAATGACAATTAGGATAGCTTACCATGTCATTATTAGTGTATATTGTCACAGTCGAATGCTTTAAATAAAGACTGTTAAATGTGTATAAGTTCAGGTGCCTTTTTTTTTTTGAGGACTTTGACTTTTGAGGCTGTACACAGCTACAAATCTTAAGCCATTCAAGCACTAGCTTTGCTGCGTAAAGGTAAGGTTACTAAGTGGGAAATCTAAAAAAAAAAATCATACAAACATAAAAGGAATAATGCATGTCAATATGAGAATAAGTATCAGTAAATAATAATAACAAAGCTATTAATGAAGTCCAAATAAAATCCAGAAGTTTAGAAAAGATAATGAAACCCAAACAAAAGGCTGGAAGGTGGTCACCTGAAATATTCTGGGCTTCTTTGTGTCAGATGTCCTGCTATGCTGAGGAGCACACACCAAGTAAATGTAAAGAAGCAAAGTAGCCAGAAAATGAAGCTTTCAAAGTTAACACACTCCTACCATGGAGAAATAATTAAGGCAATTTGATGTTGTGAGCAATTACCTGATTTGACCTGCCAGTGATTGAAAGTTAAAAGAGAATTAGCACAAAATCAAAAATATACTGTTATCACTGAAGAATCATCAAAGACAAAATTAAAAATATGTTTTATGAAGAATTCAAAGATATGGTGGCATTCCAATTATGGCAACTAAAGCTCTTTGGCATCATTGGATAGGTAATGTATGGAAATTGTATTTAGGGAATAAGGTTTCAGGTAAATTTAATAGCAGTAGAAGATGAATAAAGATGTAACTGAGATAAGTAACTTCTTTCTCACATATAAATATATGTAATTAGGTAAGAGACAAAACCAGTAAGAGGTAGGATGAGTACCAACTGGATTTAGCAACCTGATTCAAAGTATAGGTGTAATATCTGAAGATTAAGGGAAACAGACTTTCTTCTTTCTTGAGACAGTAAGACAGAAAGGCCTGGCATATGAAGTCCCAGACCCAGAGTCTCTGAGGATCCTACCATTAGTAAATTAGGCAGGGCAGTTACTATTGAAAAATAAGTAAGAATCAGGATGGAGCAAGGCAACTGCATCAGTCTTGTACCAAAGAAAATGATAAAATTCTGGAAGTCCCCAAATAGTTGTACAAGTCAAAAAAGCAATACTTAAAAAGGAAATGGAAGAGAACTGAAAACCTTCAAAGACATCATCAAAAAAGGACATCAGTGATGTCCTCAGACTGGAGTAGTAAATCTTATAGTTCTGATAAAGGAAAAAAATTGAAAACTTTTGTCACTAAAGAGATAAGTATAGAGACAAAGAGAGCGTATCTTGATAGCGGGACTGACCGAGATAGAAAAAAAAAAGCTTTTCCTGAGGTTCCCAACTTTCCCAACATTCTAATCAGAGAATCACATTACAATTTGCAGGGGAAAAGACCTCCCGAAAAGCTGACAAATTTCTGGAGCAGGCTAAAACTACAGAATTAAATCAAATGAATACAGAGAGAACTGGAAAATGTCTCAAATGAATGGAATAAGGTGGTTAGAATTACTCAGTTTTGGAAGCTGAACACAAGTTTGAATTTAATAATTACCATGAACTCCTTCTCTTAAAGCCTACTTAAACGTAATGAATAATTTTATAAAATACCCAAAGTATGTACAGAGGGAGTAGAATACAAAAATGGAATCTAATCAATTCAGTGGAAACAGCAGTGTGTGCATTCAGACCATATCAATGAAATAAATTTTATCGAATCACATCATGTTCCACCATAGCCTTCGGGCATCAGTTAAAGAACCTGGAAAGCCTGTCAAACACCTGCCAGCCACAAGAGTGCCCTTTTGGCTCTGCAACACCAGGACACAATAGGAAGAATTCTTAGGCAGCAAGATCCACAAGACTCGTGCAAAAACTAAATTCTCAAGCTGAAATCCAATGTCTGGGTATAACAAGTTTGGCCTAACACACACACTGGCTTTTCAACCTTGAGTAAAACAGAAGGCATGGTATAAAATGAGGTCTGAAGGAAGTGGAAAATTAGGATCATTAAGGATGGAACAGGCTGTATCTCAAATGATTTAAACTCACTTATTATGGAGAGAATATTGTCCAGCTGATGCAAAACTACCATCTATGTAACAGCATTCTGAAAATGCTTATTCCATGTGGGTGGGAATTTCAGACATGTCTGAAGTAGGCAGAAAAACATGGAATAACTTCGGAAATTATTTATTGATTTAACCTTTGATCCATTAATGAAAAATATTTCATCCTCTGTGATCTATTGCATGTCTTTATAATTCACAACACCTCCTTTCCTTCAGTTTCAGTGCCAGCACTGAAGTTCCAGGAATTTCAGTAGGTTGGGTTTTCTTATCAGCTGAGTGAAGACATAGTAGTTAAGCATCTCACTAAAGGTTTTTATAGGGTTTTACCTTAAAAAAAAAACCAAAAAATAAAAAAAAAACCACAAAAAACCCCCACACACAGACAACAAAACCCCAAAACAAACAAACAAACAAACAAACAAACAAAAACACCAAAAAAAACCCCACAATCAAAACAAAAAAACCCCACATTTGAAAATATTCATTACATTTTATAGTTCCCACTTTCTAGGACACTTGTACACTTGTATTTTTCTTCTAGAAGACACCCCACTTTTCAGCCTAATAGATTTAAATGTTAGTATTTCTGCCTTTAGGGAAAACTTCAATCTTAAAAAGAAACAAAATATTTTCTTTGGCATCTGGCTTGCCATTAACAAAAAATACCAGAGAAGAAACATTCTAAGGAGAAGGCAAAGACCAGTTATCTACCTATAGACCACTTCAGAGAAGATGAGTTACCCACATGTAATCACATGGTGGTGTATGCAAGCACTAAACTATGATGTGGGTTATGTCAGCAGTATTCAAAGAAACATCCTTCAGACCCACATCATTCAGCCAGTGGTTCATGTAGTAACTGGAGTGGCCCAGATCTCCTCAAAGTCCACTGATTAGACAAAATTGAGGAACACAGCTAAATGGAAGGGCTAAATGTGTAGACAGCATATCTCAAAGTAAAATCTGTTACAGGCAAGTCAGTAATCTCTCTTCTTCAGATGGACTCCTGCAGTCACTGCAAATAATCCCAGAATATGGAAAATGTGAAGAAAGGCACAGTGTGTCTCTAAATTAACTGAAGGAGAGCTATGGCAAATGCAGCTCTTTGCTAGGGACAGTAGCACTTAGCAAACACCTAAGCGGTTTCAAATGTCCATTTCACATATAAAAAATACAAAGGTATGATGCAGAGCGCAGTTGTGTGAGGTTTAAGTGAAGGAGCTATTAAAGAAGTGGCAGATGAACCCGACTCACGACTTTGTAACATTCCTCTCATCCACTGTGAGGGTCTGAGTTATCTACTAATCTGTCTGAACTCTTCACCACCAGATATAAAATCTTCAGGGACTGCTCTTCAGGGTTCTTCCCTAACATACAAAAGGTAAAATGCAGGCAGGATACAAAATAATTATCTGTAAAGGAAAGCAGGAGGTTTACAGAGAAAAGCAAGGCACACCGACTTCCCTAAAATAACTGAATGTTGGATGTCATCTTGGAAAATACTTCAGAAATACTACATGGGCTACCTTGCCTTTATGGAAAACAGGAACAAAAGGAGAATCAATGGTGAGAGCTCAAATCCCTTTTTTCCTTACAGCTAAAACACACGCTTTCTTCACAGACAAAGATGGTAGTGAACTCCCAAAAGATAATGAAAGGCCTAAAATCCATTGTATATGTGCAAAAGTAAATAGAAAGACACAAGATTTTAAAATCCTGTGCTCCAGAATCACAGCTAATAATTCCAGAACAAACTTGTTTTGATGATAAAGCTAACTTTGCATTAACTGTGGCAGCCTATAAGGTGTAATAATGGCATCTCAGTATAACCCTGTGCTACGAGCATCTATCAAACTTGCAAAGGCACTATTTCCCACAGCAAAAACATTTCTTTGTGCCTGTTTCAGGTTTCAGAACTTGGCAGAAAGTTGTACAAGGAGAACACATACTTGCACCTTGTGGCAGTGCTTCACCAAACCTTCAAGGCTGGCTTTCTGTGCAGGCAATGTAGGTGCTCCTGCAGTAATTGAGAACTTGCACTGTGAGTGATTTCCTTCACAAAACAACACACTGAATTTAAGAAGATAAATACTTTGAAGATGCCACTGTAAGTTTCTGGCTTAGGGCTCAGTTATCAGGAAGATAAGGTATTTAGATGCCATGTGTTTTTTCCCTCATTAAGTAAAGACTTTTTTTTATTATTTATGAAGGAAGTCCATCAGAAAATTAAAAACAAACCCCAATGCAGGCAAATAGGAAAACTCACATTTATATGGTCATTAAATAAATTCTTGTTTCAAGGGGAAAAAAAACCCCAGCAGATCAGAAGAAAAACCTCAGGACAGAAGTTTAAAATGAAAGGATAAACTACTACCAAGAATTCATCAAGAGTATTAGAAGAGGATTTAAACTGAATGTCAAACAAGCTTTTGTGACAGAGTTAAAAAGTTCAAGGAGGATGCTCCAGAAGTTTAATGGAATGAACAATTAATTTTTTTGCAAACCCTATGCATGGGATGGGACCATATCCCATAGAGATGCTACATTACGAGAAGAGAATTAAAATCCCCCAGCCACTGTCATTGTATAAACATAATCACTGTTTCAATTGCACATTTAGTTCAATCAACAAAACAGTTTTTGTTCTTAAGAATCATTTGAACATTTGCTTTAAGAAAAAAATATGTTTATTTGCATTATTAATGAAAACACAGAAATATTATCTCATCACTTACTGTCATAATTACTGTACTTCACTTAAATGCTGTCAAGTAAAAGCCATATTTTGTGAAAACATACATTAAGAGACAGACTTCAGCTTCTGCTATTCTTGTAATGATGAAAACTCTCAAAATACCTCAGAAATTTGCATTCTGTAGACAATATAACAAAATTATCTAAGGCAATGAGCAGCAGAAAAGCGTGTTATGACTTACTGCCATTAACTCCATATTATATTTAAAACATAAACAAAGCAGGAATTTAAATCTTAACAAAATCATATCTGATCTTTTATATAAAATTTTAACATCTACAACATTTTAACATTAACAAAAACAAGACATTCTTTTTGTATATTGCTCTGAAGTACTCTGGCAAAGCACTAACTCTTCTGATCATTAAGTTATAAATGGCAATAAGGACTCCTTTTTCCCACAGAAAGGTGTATTGGGTTTGTGGGGCAAGGTTGTGATCATGAGGGAGGCTGCAAGGGTGGAGTATGCTAGATGGAAAAAATACTTTCCTGGTCACAGCTGGGAGTCCAGCTGGCTGCCTTAGTCATTTCTAGGATTGAGAATGTGAGCCAGGTACACCCCAAAACCTTAAGTCAGCAGTGTGGAAGTGGTCATCTCACTGCAGTGGAAAAATCATGCCAGTCTATTGTTTAAACCTGAACTCTACAGTCTGTCTGTCTCCCTCCCTCACTCTGCAGAGTCTGGGACAGTAGATATTCCTTCACCAAGCACAGTGGCTACAAAAATAATTGTAGGACATGGATACACACACAGAGAAATTCAGATGCAGCTCTGTGATCTACCACACAACCCATTTTTCAGGTGCGTGTACCACTTCTGTAGTAAGTTGGAGGCTTATGTTGAAGTTTGCCTCAACAAAAACCCTTCAAGGGAGATAAATAGCTCAGAGAGATCAGTATTTTTCTGTAATACAAAGCTTTTTGTAGAAGAGTGACTCAGATCTGTCAGGGTTTGCAATGACCAAAAGGGATCTCAGAGCTGACTGCAAGTCTGTATGGAACTGTGTTCTGATCTCAGAGTTGCCTCTCCTGCTGAGGGCCACGGCTCCTCCAGAGGCCAACCAGGGAGGCATCCAACACAGCGAACTCCAAGACAACTAATCTCTATGGCCTCTGGGTTTTCCCAATAAATATTTTCTCCAGATTCAAGACAAAATGGCTTACGATCAGCCACTCTAGCTTTCTCTTCTCCTATGGGAAAGGTGCTTGGACATCCTACCACTTTTCCAGCTTGAACTAGCATCTGAATTACAATTTTCCAGTAGGTGGATTGAGAAGAATTTACATTGCTTCTTGCGCCTTTATGTATAACCATATTTGCAATATTGTCCTCCTGTTATGAAGCAATTTAACCACTGTACTTTGTCAATTACTCCTACTAAACAAAATGACAGTTCTACATAATGATGAGAAGCAAAATAGAAAGACAAAAATAATTATTTCAGCTGTGGAAAATAAACTTTCAACTGTTATAGTCACTACTCTTCTGCACAAATCTTTTGAGATTTCAGTCTGTGATTATTTTGCCTCGGAATACGAAGTTTACAACTTATAAATTTCATTCTTATTAAAAAGAGGTGAATCATCAACTCCTGAATACAATATACAGACCAACATAAGATGCACATACACACAAAATTGAGCTTAGCTGAAGTAATCTGTATTACTGTCCCCAAATGGATGGACAGACAGACTCTGGGTAGCAGAATTCTGATGCCTCTTGAATGCAACAGTGTTTTTATTTGATAGCTACACTTTTAAAGAGGTTTAAAAGGTTTTGCATATTTCCATTTCCTAGTTTTCTTCATTTGTGTTTAAAAAAATAACAATTAAAGGTACCCACAAGCTGTATAAATACTGCCTTTTTTTATTTCTTCATTCTTGTCAACTTATTTTCCCTGAAAGTTCAACAAATGTAGATTCAATCAGCACTTATCAGCTGGCCAGCTACTACCTTCATCAAAAAACCCTTGTGCCATATGCTCTTATGTGATCAGAATAACATGGCTAACAAAATGAATTTATTACATAGTATTATGGCAAAAATCTGAAAAAAATTATGCACTGAAATGAACAAATACTTTTCTTCAATGTATCAAATAAGAAAATTTAATTCCATCCTCAGAATTTTCAGATGCATATCTGAGCACTAAAAGTTGTACACATATCTTGTATTTTTATCTGTACTTATTTGCTACCACAAATACTTATGCATCTTAATATATGTTAGGATATGCTTAAAAGCTCAGGAGTAAATTAAAACTGATAATTACATGCCTAGTCATCTGCTATTAAGCATATTGTTATGAATTAAAGTTATTGTTTTAAAAACAAATTAGACTCCTCTTCCCAGGTTCTAAGTTCTGTGTTTCAAGAGAGTGAAACAGAAACACAATGAAAAGAAGTATTCAGAATAAAACCAAAGTGATTTTAGTTATTTTGTTTTAAAACACTAGAGAAATACAGTATCCCAATAATTAAAAACAAGAATTTAAATACGTAAGTATTAAATGCTTTAAGACTTATTTCCATTACTGCATTCCTTCCTTATATCCTTACTACAGATTTTATATCATCACTTCCGAAGAACACACTCACACGACTTCAGGGGGAAAAGAAAAAAGGAAAAAAAAATACCGTCACGCTACACTTAAAAACTGAACTGGATGTACTTTACTAATTTCTACTCTATCACCTAACAATACTCCCACATTAGGATTTTACAGAAGAAAACTGCAGATGAGGCTGCCCAGCAAAAGGAGAGCCTGATCATAACTGCATACAGAGAGTATCACTCCAAGCAACTTCATTACTTATATTTAGTAAAAAGAGTAAGCCAGCTTGTAAGCCAAGTACGATAATCAGACAAAATTGCTTTTACATTAATCAGGGCATGTACATTCTCTTCCCAGCAACCTGTCAAAAAATGATTCCTCCAAATTTTGGCCAATGCAGAGCATCACAACGTTATAGCCTCAGGATTTGAACTGCAAAAGCCTTGTGTGTCCACTAAGTCTGCACTCAGCAAGCTGTGCTCATCCTGGGCGCTTTATTTCCCAGGCCTCACTCTCCAGTTCTCACTAAGGGAGTTGAATAGTAACCCAAGACCCAGGGAAAAAAAAATAACCCAAACTAACCCTCTCATAATGATTATCTTATCTCCTGAAAAACATATATATTATTTAGAAGAAAATGCTGTAAAATGGGAGTACCCTTAAGGACACACATCCTGTTTAAATAGGTCAGTATGCAGACCCAAATTGCTCCAGAATCCAAAGAGACTTCATATAAAAAATTACAGAGCATAGAAATTTTGAAATCATAATTTCCTACACATTATCTCCCCCCAAAATAAACAGATTGAAGTTACATTTAGCATCAACTAATCTTCAAAATAGTTTGTAAATTTAGAATTATTTTAACATCATATGATTCACTTGTGACTGCTGTATTTGTGTGTGTACATCCTCACACATGAACTGACCAGATGCACAGACAACAAGATAACTGAGAGCCAACAGCCCAGAAAACTCCAATATTCTTGATGCATTTGGCATTAAAGACTATGGCTAGCAAATGGTGACCGGTAATTTATAAAGTGGCAAAAGATCTAAACCTGTGAATCATGGCAGTAAAGAGGTCTCTCCATGAACTAACTGAAACCTGAATTATAATCTGTAGTACAGTGAAGACAAAGATTAAGAAGGTGCAGATATTGCCTTCCTGCCTTCCATTCCCTCTCTAGGAAAGGTTTATTTCCTTGCTAAAAGTACAGGTGCAGTAGCATTAGCTGAGAAAAGGGCAAAGTGCTGTACAGGCCAAAATAGAGAGACTGCTCTCCTAAAACAACATTTAGCTTTGTTGAAGTCATCTTACAATAAAAAAACAAAAAAAAAGCTATCCTGCAATATCTAATGCTTGTCTCTCCACAGTCGGTTCTAAAGAAAAACATACTTTTGAAATGTAGGTTGGTGACTGCTGATGTTCAAAATACCCTAATGAAATCAATGGATCTGCAAGTGCTCACCTACTTGCACCGTTTCTGAAATCTTGTGAATCAAATGCAGGGCAGGAAGGGTTACAAACTTAGCAAACTCCAAATTTAAATTTCAAGACAACTAAAGACAACCAATTCTGTGATAAAAAGTAGTTTGTCCATCAAAAGCTACCCCATGAAGCATTAGGGTCAAGTCTCGACACAAACTTGAATGTACCTTTGGGCTGTTTAATGAAAAAAGACCCACATTATAGTTTTTGGTGCTAATTCAATACCTTTTAAAGGCACTCAATTAATTTAAAACATAAGGGAAAAAAGAGACATGTTTGGTAAGGTGATTAATTCAGACTCCAAGAGGAGACAAAAGACAGAGTAGAGAGAGGAGTCTAGAGACAGAGGTATAAAATTACAGATAAGTACCAAATACACTCAGCAATTTCTTAGCAGAGAACGTCATAAGGATTTTAAACAGATGACATTTGCATTTGCAGTAGTCAGACTGACAGAACAGATGTGCTAAAACCCATTAAAAAATAAGTCCAAATCTGAAAGACTTGTCAAGGTTTGTAAGTGACATGATTTACACATCTGCAAAATGAACTCAACAATGTCTCTCTCTGAGAAACTGAAGTGCATTTTGACAAAGAAAATTAAACACATTCACATTGTAAAAAAGTGGGGGAGTTGATATAGTCTACTTCATAATTACCTGCATTTTGAAAGTGAGTAGAAAAAGGTATATAAAAACAGTAAATGGTTATTTAAAAATTACTCTTTTCATTGCTGTCCAATTCTGCTTTCAGTAAATGTCATGACAATGTGATGAAGACAATACTACCACCACAAGGCTTTAGGATAGCTTTAAAATTGCAGTTTTTCTGAAACAGCTGTAAATTTGATGATGACTCACTTAGCTGTTTATCTTCCAATGAGAACTTAGCAATATTCAGGAGCTTACAATATGGACATCTTTCACTACAAAATTATTTACAGTTACAAGTTATTTATAGTGTTTGGAATTTCTTTGATCACCCAAATAATAGTACTTGGAAACAAACTTTTGGAAAGATGCTTCTTCCCTTCATTATTTCAAAAGTGGCTACAATTTTTAAGCCAAAGACTTTTGAATGGCAAGACACTCATACAACAAATACAGAAGGAGACCATGATAACCAGCTGATTGTTCACACAAGTTCTCATGGTATGTGTTATGATGCCAAGAATAAACACAAAGTCACAACAGAAGACTGGAACCTGCGAAAAAAAAATTATAGCTTGTGAAATTGTTCAGAAGGGTAAGAGCAGCCATGAAACATACTGGACAAAATTAAGAAAGTGGACTGTGAAAAGGTCCATTCAGACACACAAACAATTGCTTTAAAAACCACTGTGACTAGGACAAGACAACACCAAGGTTGACTTTGCTCCCAGCCATGCTATTCCACTCTAAGGCCCAAGCAGATACAGCCTGACTGTCACTGCCACAAAAGAAACAAAGTCAAGGCAGATCAAAATAAACACAAGACAAGGCAGCCTGCCCCAAACCCTTAAAAACCGAAATAAGAGTGGCCTAGTGAGCTGCTGAAGCTACCATTTGTCGGCTTAACTCCTAGTAAAGCAACAGGAAAGTATGAAGCCTTGATGAAGCCAGCTGTCCCAAAAGGACTGGGTAACACCTTCTGTCAATTTAGACAATATCTCTAGTTTCTTGGGACATCAGGCAGTTGTCTGTAACTGCTGGGCAATTGGGTCTTCAGTTTGCATTTAAGTGAATAATTTCCTTCCAAGTTTGTGCTTTATTTTCCACTGCACACATTTACTACTGTAGGTGCTTTACAGCCTTTTCCCAACTTCAGTAATTATGTATCTACGTATAATGAAAAATCAAGGCTTGATTACAACTAGAAGTAATGGAGGCTTAGACATGTTTTCGAGTTGGTCTGATTTTAATGGAAAAGGGAGAACCAGTGAAAAGAAATCCCAGAACTTTCTGCCTGACAGAGCTGTGGCTACTCTGCCAGCAGACCAAGTTTGCTGGCTTTCTGATGATACTGGAAAACTCGGTGGTTTCCAGTCTAAATTATGAGACAGTTCCAAATGAACAGCAGCAGCCACCCACCATTAGTGTTATGCTCCTATCTCAGAACAAAGACAAAAATAAACTGGGAGGCAAACCCACCTTTTCCTCAGCATTATGCAGTTCTCCAAAACAGAAAGGTATAGTGTTTCTGTCTAGCTCTAAATTTCCCTACTCTTCTATTTGTCTAGATTTTGGGTTTACAAGTTTCTTATCAAGCATCAGTAATAGGAGACAAATATAAACTTTGATGAACATCGGAATCACTTCACAAACCAAAAAGGTGAGAGAATATAGTCTGGGCAACAAAAGCAAATGACATTTGGAAAACACATTACCAGTTTAAAGACTTTTTAATGGGTATACATTCACATTGCTGATTATTCAAGCAATTACAGAATATGACATTCACATCTCAGGTTTCTTTAACTAAAATATATTCCAATTGCTTCTTTTATCATCAAAAGTAAATTTCAGGGGATTAAGTTTCAGAACTTCAAGATAATTAAAGCTGTCTTGCTCTTTTTGCAACCACAAACATCACCTTTCAGAAATATAAACTATGCTGAATCTTGAAAGTTGAGATCACTTGAATAACGACTCACATTTTGATATAATGACACCAAAAAGAAGACTTTCTGATAAAAGACTAAATTGGTCTCTGGATTAAATTTACTTAGCTGCAATTTCTAGAAGTCCTGTATTTAGTTGCAAACACGTTGAAACTAGTATCTAATGCAGGAATCAGTCTTGTGAATAGTGCCTGCAGACTGCTGTATTAGTCCCTAGAAACCACAGACCAGGGCACTAGTCCTTACTTTATCCCCAGAGATTGTGTACACCCTCTACATTAATCAATACATCCTCACTTTTTGCTGTTGCTCTCTAGAACAGCTTACAAATTCTTAGGAAAAGATATCTGGGCATATATATCTATATCTGATCTATATCTATATATCTACACATTAGATCTCCAAATATATGCAGACTGATGTATCAACTGCTCAACAGTATTTTCCTGAATAGTCAAATTTACTGAAATTTCAGTGCAAAAAAAGTGCAAAATAAGATAGAAGGAATTTCTAGAAAAAAAAGTATAAAAGAAGCCTTCTGTATTTGAGTTTTTCACAGTCTAATGGATTTGCCTCTCTTGCTTTATTATTCTATGCATTTTGCTATTGATCCTCATAATAAACCAAAAATGTTGTTGCCTGGTTGGGGAGAGTGGCTCTGAAATACAGAGAGTTGCATACCAGAAGCCAGCACCAGAACACCAATACTAATTTTTAAAGTTCATTTCTATTGTTCATGCCTGCAGAGAGCCCTCAAAAAGAGGAAAAATGTGACATTTCTAACTTCACAGACACAGAGTGTCAAGAATGCTCCATTATTTTAAAAAAGTGAGTTTCAATATAGAGAGAACTCTGTCTGAAATACTCTTGGAGAACTCTAACTTCTCTATAAAGTATTCTATGCTCAGCAGGATATAAATAAATGCCCACTCTGAGGAAGACACCTCTGCAGTCATTCACGGCTCTCCAGAGGAAGGAAAACAAATTTTTTTCTTCTTGGAAAAAAAAGCCCCAGAATGTTTTGTTGGTCTGATTGAGAAAAAGATTCAGAAATCACTTGGTATACCTTTGGGGTTCCAAAACAAATTATCACATGGCTGCTTTTTTCCTTCTTCCTTTCATTTCCTTTCCTTTCATTTTTACTTGCTGGACTTAATTTTATGTTAGATGTTTGAATGCAAGTTATTAAACACTTAACTGATAACCATTAGCATTCCTCGATGCATAGCTTTACTTCTTCAGTAGGTCAGCCTATAGAATTATTGATTTACTAAAACTTTCGGTGAAGTTATTATCAGAGCACATCACATTCTAGACACAACGGTGACATTTGGAATCTACTGATAAGTTCTTGTACAATTTGTGTAGGAAGCTTCTAGATGACTTTATGGGCCCAGCAATAGAGAAAGGAGATATAGGGGGTTCTGCTCTTGGCTTATTTTACCTTTTTGATAAATGGGAGATAGAAATAATCCCTTTTGGCTATTAAAGTAGTTTAAACACATACTTAATTTTAGCTATTCTGGCTCTAGGCTCTGGAGTTGTCTGCAGCCATTTAAGTTCTGGCACATTTTGTGCTGAGATCTTTATGGGAATATCTACATGGGAATGTAATAGCTGGCTGCTGTCACTAGAGTAAAGTCTACAAATGAAGACTCTATGCTCTTAAGCGCAAAGAAAAAACCTTGCATTTTACAGATGAGCACTTGTTCAAATATCCAAAACATTTTCTCTGCCTTGCATTGCTTCTTTATCCTGCTGCCTTATGGTACAAAGATTTTTCCATCTTAATATCTGGAGACTATTTTCTAACAGGAACTACTAGGTAATTTGGTATTTTCTTAATAAGCAGGATAAATAAAGTTTAAAATTCTTTAAAATCAAGACATCAAACCACTTTTCTTCCTTGTTAATTTCACTACAAAAAAGCCCTGGAAAAAGACATATGACATACATTACTGTATGCTCAGTGACCAGCTGTTTTAAATTTGGGTATTAAGTAATTCACTCTTTTCTGTGTGCAAGAACTGAATGATTTAATAAATCCCCATATGCCCCAACATGTGCCAGCTATACTGGGTTATCGAAAATCCAGCTGCTGCTAAGATAATAGCTGCCAATGCTAAAACTACTGAAGAGAATAATGAATCAACTTCAAGTCAACTAAGACATAAACTGACACTGTTCCACTTAAGATACGTGGAATACAATACATCTGTTAATTAAAAACTAACACTGATCCATAGTCATATGAAATTTAGTGCCAAGAATTCATGGGCATTGTTTGTGGTAGAAAATTAATGCAAATCAACCTGTCTGAAGACAAGCAGCCCCATTTCCATCAGTTCTCCTAGATGCATAGGAATGTCCTATAAATTACACATTCAGTTTGCAAAACAGATTCCATTGTGCCACAGTTGGCCTTTTTCCTTACATATTATAATTTCCATGCAGCTATTAGATGACATGTTCTACATAGCAAGACTTCTGAATTTTTTAATTATCATAAAAAACTGATTATGAAAATTTGATTGGTTTGATGCACCAGTATTTTAATACAAGGTAAGAGTCAAGGTACAATGCCACTGACCTTAAGTCATTGAACAAGCACACAAACAAAGGAAGCAGAAAAAGAGACAGCAGCCCAACAAGGTGTCAGAAATTATTCTCCAGACACATATCTTTTTGGGAAATCAGTGCAGAAATAGCCATCAAAATATGTTGCCATTAACATTATAAAAGACAAGAAAATACTTCCTTGGATATGAAATTATTACTTGTAGTTACAAAAGCTTTGCAGGTAGATGTAATTCTTATCTTGGTGTCAGCATAAGTAAATACATTAATTGTACATTCTTTCATTTCTCACAATTAGCTTTGTTGTTAAGGGAAATAATTTTGAAGTTAATCTAGAATTCATCAGTCCCCTAAACAAGATTACAGTGTTATTGTACTGATGTAAATTTACATAAGATATTGGACATAAAATACTTATTAGAACAAACAAACACAAAACCAACCCACTTACATTTGCTGGAGCTGGATCATCTCTAGTATACAAAGAGTGCAATGCTCAAAAGCCACATTAAAGACAATTTCAGTAACTCCAACTTCAAGCAATCTATATATAGTAGTTTATGTAAAAAATAATTTAAGAAAGCATTATTTGAAAAAGATTAGGACTATATTGATAAATTAAAAGCATGTCATGCAGAGATTTAAGATGCTTATAAAAGCTTGAGCATAGGGGCCAACCACATCAAGGGGCTTACAGAAAACTCAAAGACTTTGAAAGCTTGAAGAACCTCATTTTTTTCATACCTTAATTATGAAGTTAATAATTGTGTTTTCAACCACATGTTCTTGACATTGCAACAAACCCAATACTGTCATTTTCTCAATTATTAGTAGACTTACTTTTCTTTAAGGAAATCCACTACTTGTTTGAAGTCTGCCACACAGTATTCTCTTTTCATGTCCATGAGCACACTGTCAGAGGCTGACTGGACTGGTATGTGCAGAAAAGCATATACTCTTGGATGACTGAGAATCTTGGCCATTTCCTAAGAGTGATTAAAAGAAAAAAAAGGTTTAAAGCATTATGAAAATAATACAAAAAACTCATTTTAATTAATATATGGGGTAAGTATCAGTAGTAATACTTCTTAAAACCCAAACAATACCGAATTGCTGCAGCCCAATTTGAAACAGTAGAGACAGGTAAAAATATCTCAAAACAATTTTGTTTTAAAAGAAAACAAGAAGTAAATTATGAAATCTAATTTCCTTTGAGATAGGGATCACATTCCCTATGTAAAACTGATTATGCAATTAAAAGAAAATTTTAGAGGCAAAGTTTGTGAAAATTGGTGATTTCAGACAGTGGCTGTTTTCAGAGGATGGCAAAGATTGGTTGCTTTCTTGTTGGAGTGAAGTAACTTCTCAGATACCAAAATGAGAATATCTATAATTGGAGCATCCCTTAAGTTGGCGAGTTGCTAATTAAGGTACACCTCATCACTTGCAAACCTGATCCAATATTGGTCTGAAACATTACCTGTGTTACTTCAGAGAAATGGACAGAAATTTAAAGTGCTTGGTTATAAAATGAATAGAATTAATCGGAGAGCAGCTTAAAACTAGAGTGACAGCTTGAAAAGAGACACAGGATGTCTTTGTACAAATGCAAAAGGTAGGGGAAAAAAAAGTAAAGGTAATAGCAAAAAGCAAAACCAAACCTCCTAATGAAAGCCAAACCAAACTCCCAACACAGGCTTGGCAACACGATGGAATGTGAGACAGAGAACAGAATATGGTGGTCCGATTTCTCTCATTTTTATTATTTAACCTATTAAGGACATACAGTCAAGCAACAAAGGTTTAAATATTTTTGAAAGTTGAAACCAACCAGCATTGAGACTGCGTGCAATATGGTGTCATACTGCTTGTTAATCTTTGTCCTGCGACAAATAAGTGAACTTGGATAAAGAACCATATTCCATGAACAACCAGGTCTTCACATACGGTTTTCCCTTTCTCCCTGTGCTGTGGGCATACCGGAAATGACCTGGGACAGAGCATTGCTCTTCTGCCAGTGCATTCTGCATGCTCCATTCAGGCTCACTCAGGCCATTTCTCCTGTTTTCTCTGATGGCACAGATACTCTGTCTTACAACACATGCTACTGCCATATTTAGTTTCTAAGATGCAACTATTTATAAATTCTTTCCAGGCCATTAATCAGCAATATTAGTCATGCATCTAGATTTTCTCTCAGTATTTATCAATATCGGCCTAGATTGTTCAAAGAGAAAGCAGACATCCTCGTGCTTTTTCACGTGCAGTAACTCAGCTTTTAAAAGCAGTGATTTTTAGAGCAAGAAGAAAAAATGCTCTCTCGATACTTTTCATCTGACAAACGTGTACAGTACGCAAACTCTATCAAATCACTTCTGGAAGCAGTTTTGAAAGTTTCTGTCTAAGATCCTATTACATAAATGTCTAAGAGAAGTGGTTACATTATTCAAGGCTACTCCATCTCTGGTATGTAAACTCAATTTGATACACAGAATTGCAGACAATTTGATACACAGAAATGCTGTGTGCCATGAACCTGGCTCTCAGTGGAAGCTGGAGGTAACTGGTTTCATGAAAAAAGACTGAAGAAAAGGCCACCATACATCCACACAAATTTTGTCCAATTCAAATGGAACCACAGCTATCTGTACCCTTAATAATTGTAGATGTGCAGTTAGAATATATTTTCACAAATGAAATTGTACAGAACAAGTACCCCAAACTGGGAAACCTTTTTTTCAAGCTTTAGAAAATCTTGTAAATGAAATGCTTTATGAAGCATTGTCTTGGTTTTGAAAGACTGGTGCCTGCCAAGGAAGGCAGGAGCTTCTCTTGGAATAGAAAATGTAAACCCCCTCCCTCCAAATTATTCAAAGGGGCTCTCAGGCAAAAATATGAGGCTAGGAATAACAGTTCTTTAATATGTATAAACAAAATAAAGTAAAACAAACAAACAAACAAAAAAACTACAACCTAATAGGAAAATTACAACAAGAAGCAGTATTAAACAAAAAACCCCCTAAACCTGACAGTTAGAATACAACCTGACACCCTGTCGGTCAGGGTGTTGGTAGCAGCCCAGTTGGAATGGTGGCTCCAGTAGTCCTCCTGGAGTAACAGATGGTTCTACTGAAGCAGAGATCCTGTAGAAGGGCAGAGTTTTACTCCAATGCTCCAGTGGTGATGTAGAAGGGTCTGGTCCTTCCTCTGGGAATCCAGTGGGAGAGAAGGCTGCTCCTCTGGGAATCCAGTAGAAGGCAGATGCCTGTTCTGTCCAAATGCCCAGATTATATCCAGGTGGGAATGCTTGGCTCCTCCCCCTGGGCGGAGCATCTCACAATGGGCTGATGTCATTCTATGAGTCATGGGGTGGGTCCTCTTTGGCCCATTAAACAGGAAATGGATCCCGGAGGGAGTTATCTATGACTCATGGGGCAAGGCGTTGATGGCCCATTAACAGGAAATGGTCTGGCGGAGGAGGCAAGGAAAACACTGCCCCTCCTGATTTTAACAGTTCATGAAGATGGAGATAGAATACAGACCTTCTGGAATATTTTTACATTGTAACCTAGGACAGGCATCCTCGTAGTGATCTGTGATTTTTCTGTTTATCAGTAATCAAATATGTTTCTAAAATATGGGAAGTATGAGCTGAAACTTAAGCTATGGATGACAAGTCTATTATTCTGCTTATCTCTTGGTTCCAAATATTTCATTCAATCTTCAAAACCAGATTAATGATATAAGGAACCAACGAAAGTCTTGTTTCATAACATGTTTCTAAATAACTTGCCCTGCAACATAGAAAAAAATTTCTTTGCTACTCCTCTCAAGTTTTGCATCTTCTGAATAACAGACTCCTCAGTATTGTGAATTCTTTTTAAAAGTAATAAATCATTTATTAGAATTTCTAGATACAAAAGTGTTATTTTATTCCAGCTTTTGTAAGGCTGAGAATCCTCTGATAGAACAAAAACCCAAACAGATTCACTGTCTGTTTGTTTGTGATAGAAATACTAGATTTTTAAAAAACCCTACCTTGTTTTACCACAAAGTTTTGATTTTTAAAGTCACAAATGTGGAAATTCTCTAGTTATATGAAAATGTTGGTTTTCTTTCTCATATTCACTTAAAAATGAAAGCTTTGGGGTGAAGTATGAAAAATGAAAACCAAATTCTAAAATCTCAGAAGTGTTTTCCTACCCAGAGGACTCAAAAAAACCAAAGCACCAAATTCCAAAGCCACTAGCTGCTGATCTGTCAGTACCATGCAGAATCCTGCTGGTCTCACAGTTGATCTCTTTCAGGGGGATTTGGCCAAGAGGGAGCTTTTGACTGCACTTCCTGTAAGAGGAGCTAAACCAATGGTGTCCAACAGCCAGTGTTAAACAAGACTAATCAGGACTGCTTCTTCCAGCAATCCCCCATGTAAAACAAAGAAAACATGTTTTCTGCAATCACTGCTGTCGATAACTTTCACGATTAAGAACACAACTGTTGTCATTTAAAGTAATTAACCTTGATTCTGTACTAATGACACGCAAAATGCCTGGCATAAATTAACTGAATTTTCAACTATCACTGCAGGTTCCAGAATACAGTAAGAGCTACAGCTGTAAGCTCGAAAACATTATTGACTATTCCACTGCATCATTTTGGTTCAGAAAGATACTCCATATCAAAAGAACTGGTATTCTTTAGAAAGTAAATTGCTTGTCATGTGTATCAAAAATTCACATACAATACACACACAGTCTGTCTGGGAACTCTAACACAGCCTAGCTGCTGTGGTCATGGGTTTCAGGGATGCTCTGGACAGTCAAAGCTCCTCCTAGAGATGAGGAAGTTGCAAACAGCTCTTTATACTGTGAATTCCCTTCTTTGCTTGCTTTCTACATCTAAAGCTACACAAAATGCACTGCATGTGCTTTGAATCAAAGGTCCTACTGATAAACTGACTTCCCAACAGGTACTTGAGGATTATAACAATTAACTTTGTGAATTTAGCAGAACACAAATTATTAACAGAAACCAAATGCAAGACAGAAATACCTGATGACCCACTGTTTCATTGTGATTCACTTGTAAGTACTGCTAGTGGTCTTAAATTTACCTTTTATAACCAAAAACTCTGAGTGAGCTGTTCAGAGGGAAACAGAATAATGAATTAAACAAAAGCTTTGCATGATTGCATCAGAAATCTGGATAAATCAATCTTCCAAACTTTGTGCTGCTCAGATAGAAATATCACAGTCTAACCTGCAGCTTTAATGTAAGACTGTTCCAGTCTTTTATCCTTCCTACCCCTAAAATAGCATTTAAGTTCTTTACCACATAGGTCTGAATAAATTACAATTACTCTGCACTGAGAAGTCAGTCAACGCTGACAGATTTTCCCATATTACAGATTACACATAGAATACCAGATTTCATCACTTAATAAAACTATTAGTTAACATCCCAAAGAATATTTGAAGGACATCATGGGCTAATGCATATTTGTACTTCACAGTGTCTCAACATTCTAAGGTTAATATCTGTTTCCTGATGTTTTTTTTATAAATACATATATTTCTTTTTTTTCTAAAGTGCTTTGCATTACTAGGTATAATTACATATTTCAGTTAGAAGAAGAAACAATCTAGAATTTTATTTCCATCTGGAAACAATAAATGAACAATTTTTTGAAACTATATCACTGTGAAAGAAACTTTCTGTCTTTCATCATGACTGAAAGGCTGATTGCCTTTTCTCACTATTCCCTGGAATCTGATAATGTGTCTGTGAATGAAGGGATGCACTGCACAAAAATGAAATTTCATGTAGAAACTAAAAGGTCAAAAAGTAGCACAATTTGTTTTAACCTGACTCTACAAAAATAGGTGTCATCTACATTTGGAAAATAACAATGTATGTGAAACATCCTTTAGAATACTGATCACATATGATTTTTTTTTTCCAGTCCTTAGCAGCTGGAGTACATTAGAGCACAAGGCACATTACCAGAAAGATTTCTATCTATTCAGTGTATTTCATCCTAGCAATTACAATACAAATTTAACCACCTAACCAGAAAATCACACCTCCTGTTTGCAATGACATCATGTGCAACCATAGAAAATTGTAGAGACAATAAACATCAGTATCTGTGCATTTTTATATCAGTACCAGCAAGCTGTTCATACAGTGATTCTTTACCCTTACCTAAAGCAGGCAAAAATCCAAGTGTTTGAATTCTGTCTCATGTGTGAGTCACAATAGTGTGAATAGCTTGCTTGCTAGCAAAAGGATTTTGCCTTTTGCCAGCAGTGAAGCCCAAAGAAACCCTCATCTGCATGGAAACACGACAAAATGGCACTCCCTCAAAACTTCAACTCTTTGTGGCTGATATTAGCTTGGGATGTGTCACGAGGGGTGTCTGCTGACTGTTGTCTTTCAGAAGCTGAGTGGTGCCATCACCAGCACATTCTGGATGAAAACCAAGTGGCTGTGGCCCATTTTATAAATTCCTCTGCTGCAGTGCAGCTCAGGAACAGATGTGATCTTGTGATGCAGGCACAGGAATTATGACACAGTTATGATCCAGTCTGGAAAGCCTGTAGCAGTTTTCTTAAAACGAATGAACAGGAAATTCTCCCCTCGCTTCCCACCCCCTGTGAGTAGTGGGGCTGTAAAAAACTAAGAACATGTGGGATGTCCCTGAGGACACTGGTTGGAAGGCAATGCCTCTCGCTCACCTGTGTATGAAGTGGGGGAGAGGTACTGAAGCCACACGATGGGCAAGCTCCTTCCCCATGTAATATTACATGACATGCTCAGGTCCTTATCCCATCATTAGGATAAAGGCAAGTCATACTGGAGCACTTAGAAGCCGCTGCAATTCTAGCCAATGTAATTTGAACCTTAAAATCAAATCTTTGCATTGCCAGATGGAGGGCAAAAATCTCGTTTGTCATATGGGAAAAATGCCTTCTACATTACCAAACAGAAAACTGGTATTAGCTCAAGCCACCCTTCGAAGTGGATATAAACCAGACTGCAAGCTGTGATTTGCTGATAGGAAAACGAGCCATGAGAGCCATATGCTCAGCCCTCGCTGTTCCCAGCTGTTCTCCTAGGTGTGGGATCTCTCTACTGCTTCCAGCCTCAAAAAACACACAAACCATAGCTAGCTAAGCAAGTTTTTCCTCCCTCCCAGCTTAATATGTATTAATCTTAATCTCTTAAGAAACCAAATCATGCCATACCAAAACCACCTAACAGGCCTTCAAGAGCTTGCCACATCTTCCTTTATTAAACAAGAGCATAAGGTAACTCGAGTTCCTGTACGAGAAGTGATACTCAGATATCACCCCCAATAACTGTATTTCACAGTCCAAAACTCTAGCTGAAGTTTGTCACATCTCTTCTCATGAGTAAGTGCACAAAGGAAACACACAGCACCAAATACACTAGGCACCTTAATTGTAAACACAAAAATATCAAGAATTCTCCTATTTTGTTAACAGGTGGACAGAGTTTTTCCCAAGATCATACATGGTATACCCAAGAATAAAAAGAAACTTCTTGCACAGTACAATTTATATATTCTGACAAATATCTGTAACTGTCAGTACAGATATCTTAAAACCTTGGTTCCTGAAATTCTTCACCATAAGCAAGCTGGCATCCCTATCACAATGTGCTTGCAATATTAAAGCAGGACTGAGTTTACATTGGGTAAAATGTTAAGCATCAGCATCTCCATTGGGTGGATTGCTTTTTACTCAGCCTGTGATGAGCCGTGAGCCCAAGTACATCTCCATGTCACTAAAACACATTCAGTGTGATACCTTCAGCTGATTCAGTGACACCTTCAGCATTAATACCACACTAATTTCTGTGCAGCATGCAGGAAAATGGTTCAGTGCTTTCAAAGATGAGAACTGTTATTGTTGCTGCTGCAGCCATCATTACAAGCCTAAATAGCCTTTGTGGTGCTTCAGAGTGCTGTTTGTCCAGTTCCAAAAATTGATTCACTTTAAGGTAAAGTGGACATTTCATTAATGGTTAGAGCAATGGTTTAATGACTTAAAACCAGCCAACCAAAGAGGTAATACTAATTCCTTGTGAAATTATTAATTCTGACATGCAAGAAAATACAATTTTTTTTTATTTTCTCTATTGATCCCCTCTAATTTCTCATCATTAAGCACTCCTCAAATTAAATACTTTTTTTTCAGAAGTAAATTAATACTCCTTTTTTCAATATGTATTAGAAACACATATCGGGAAGGTCCCTAAAAAGGTGATTTATTGCAACAGCACACTGCTACTTTAAATAACTCTCTGTCTCAATCATACTTTATGCTAATAAAACCTTGAAAATTAAAGCATAGAGAGTTACACACAATAGGCAAGTAGGTTTGTCACACTACCTTTTTGTCTTCAGAAAGCTGAATGAGTGAAATGAACTGCTAGTTTCATCCATACTATGAATTTGTTCTCTGGCTCAAAAATGAGAATCTCATAGGATAGAAAAGAATTGGTTTCTGCTCAGAAGGAAAACTTAGAATGAATTGGACACTGCTCCAGAGTTCATTTGTACCAAGACAAGGCAGTGCCAGGAAGCCTCTCTATTGTTTCCCTTCATTTCAAACAATATCTAAAATAGCAAGTGCTTTAGCATGTTCCAGTGGAATGAAAATAGTGGAAGGTTTTTATCAAAACTTCAACCTTTAGGCAAATACTATCACTTTCTTTTGTGAGTTAACCTAAATTTCATAGTAATACAGAATAAAAACCATAATGATGAGATTTATGTAATAGAATTTACATTCTTCAATAACACTTGCACATTTAACAGAGCCAAACCAGCTGAATTCAAAGAATGAGAAGAGATTTTTTTTGTCTTTTCCTCACTTAAGAGTGGTACAACGCCCCAAAGCAAGTATTACTGTGCAGTTTTATTAAAGTTTCTAAAACGCAATGTATTTTCTTTTCCTCATTTCTAAAGAAAACCTTCACCTCAAGAAAATCAACCTTTTTTCAAACAAATGCCAAAGCCTAATGAAGCAAGCAGACTTACTGAAGATTATGTAGATGATGCTGCAAAGCACAGGGAATGTGACAGCTCATCTATCAAAGAAAACAAAAGGGTTTATGCATCTAAACTAAATAGAAGCTTTTGAAACAGCACAGAGAATAGCTGGTAGAACTTTACCTATTATAATATAAATAACTAGGAAAGTGAGATGTTATTTGTTTAACAATGAAGGCAGAAATATTAAAAGAAGATGGCACAGTTTGTTATGCAAGCTCTATGTTTGACAATAGCTTCTACCTCAGTGCCTTGAAGTGCATGGCAACTGATAAAAATCCCATTTTCATTTAGCACAAATGCACTGTCCCATATATGCATTTCGCATTCTTTGAACATATTGCTCAATTACTGGTGATTTTTATTTTCTGCTAGCAATTCACCAGAAGTAAGCTCCAGCTCCGAAGGACTGCTGGGATGAGACAGTACTGTAAGTAATTGACAGACAGGCTGACACTCAGCACAAGATTGAGTGTGGATCTGTCTACGTTTAAATACTCTTCATTCTTGGACAGTCTAACAAGCAGGAGCAACATTCATATGAGCAAATCATAATTAAGGTACAGCTAATATGCACAGATTTAACTGGTCAAGCAGTGTGCTACTTAATGTTAACCCCTTTTTGCAATACCAATTTTTATTCACAGATTATTAAATATAGAAGAGCACTAGATGCATGCATAAAATATTCTGTCTTGATGGAAGACTGAATTTTGCATAAATAAAGGCAGTTCTTTATGTACCTCAAAGCATTTTTTCTACTAGTGTTAAAAAGAACATGAGCTTCATTCCCAACAAGACAAATATTCCCTTCCATGTTGTCTGGAAGGAAACCTTTATTGTTCAAAGTTCCCAATTTGTTAAGGATTTTGAGAGAACCAAAGACTCACAAATACAGCATAAAACCCTCAAGAAGAGTAAAATGGGTTCTTATTTTGACATTTATTAAGCCAAATCGTATTCTTCCAGCTGGAAACGAACATGTCACCAAGCATTTACAGACGTTAGGATCGCCTGTGTATGAGATGTTAAAATTCTAGATTAGAGAAAATGGTGTGACAAAATGTATCCCAAAGCACAGCAGAGATTCATCCATTTCCCAACTCCATAATATAAAAAAATACACTGACTCTGGGGTGAGCTCATGTTCCCATGACACCACGTCGTAAGGAGTAATTTCAAGGAAATGTGCTATATTTGAAAACCCCAAAGACAAAGAACGGTTTGAAAGGAAGAACAGGAGAGACAGACTATTTTAGTACTAAAAAATAAAAAGCAGGAATGCACAGAATAAGCAAAGTTGCACATACAGCTTCCATAGGACAAATAAGCATTTAACATAATGCCAAAGGAAACAGTAAACATCTCTTCATACTTCACCTTTTTTTTTTCAGGAGGACAGAGGCAATTGCCCCATCCTCCCCCTTTAGCATCTGAGGTTCCTTTCAATTATACTGCTAGCAAAACAGACACAGTTTGCATAGAGACAACTTTGTAATTACAGCAAGAAAAAGTTGCATGGTCCACCGAGTACAAAACACTACAAAACTCACAGTAATAAGAAGTCGGGAGCTTAACTATTCATTTATTTAAATATATGCTGCAGTTTTCATTTTTTCTGGTCAAATCAACAGATTTTAATTGGCACTTTCAAAAGCAGCAGTCTATGAAAATGACAAAAAATAATACTAGAAACAAAGTAAATACATGCCCTAAAGTCCTTTTAATTCTTGAAATTATGCTGCCCTTTTATTTGCCATTGAGGAATGTGTGCATATTATTCCCTTTTTAAACACATTTCAAATCAGCTTACACTCGAGGTCATTCAAAACTTGAGCTTATGCACAATGCTCAAAAACGCTTGATGCACTCAGAGGGAAAAAAGGACAACAGAGAAAAAAGAAAAGTGAATTAGTAATTTTACTGTAATACTGTAATAATTTCCGATGTGCTGTGTCAGGGCACGTTTGAGGGAGCCATCTGTGGGGTATCAGCTTCAATGAGGTTAAGGAACATAAACACTGAGCTGACACGAAAAATCAAAGCAAAAGAGCAAAGAAATACTACTGCGACTTGTGATACACTTGGCACACCTTCTGCATTTAAAGACTCTGCTGCCACGCAGACTCCATCTCAATGGCTGGTGTATCAGTCAAATGTCCTGAATTAATAACGGAGATACAGCCCACAGATGGCATATAGTATGGTTTGAGACAGACTCATTTTGACAGGTGACAAAGATGACTACTCATCTAGTCATGTGAAATTAAGCATTTACGGGAATGGCAGGTGTGAACTGCCTCCTTTATACAGATTTGGAAGCATCCCATCACTCACAGAAAGTGCCATACTAAAATCCCAGACAACTCTGGGATTACGTTAAATCCGCAAAGGAGGCAAGCTAAGGCTGAGACGTGAGCCTCTGCCCTTTTACAGCCTAGATGATCTATAGTCCCTTGTGGTTTGGACAGAGCCCTGGATATTTCAAAACAAAATTAAGTTTAAACCTAAGGAAAATGAAATACGGTCAAGGCAAGATTAGTATCCAACACTATGCCATGAACATTAAATTCAAGCTGCTATATACATTTTGCCTTATTTTTTACTTTTCAGACTAATTCCCATTTATTGTTTATCTACTACCATTGCTTTAATGGATTTTTCCCAACCCTCCCTCTCCAACAGTCACTGGAAGTGGATGTTAAACACTGTCTCACCAGAGCACTAGCAAGTAGCTTCATAATATGACTGGGGAAAAAAATGCCTGGAAGTTACCTCTAAAGCAGGGTGTATTCCTTGTGCACTTTTGCTACATGTTGATACCATGGGGTTATAAAATCTTTGACAGCTGCAGCGTGTGTAATCAGAGCAGTAGCTCTGTGCAAAGACTTATAGGCAGGGTAACCACACAAAGAGTAACCACACACACATACACTCCTTGCAGTTTTTCTAGAACTATATAATGAATTCTAACACTAATCTTCTCCTTCACATTGAAAATAAATTTAAAAAATTCTGGGTGGGGCAAATTATTTTTTGCTGGCCATTGCCTATTTATTAAAATTTTCTTCCATGTAGATAAAATCCCAAGTTTTCCTCAATGTCATGTTGCATCAACATTTTAAGATAGGACTGACATTGGGCAAAGGTGTATCTATCTCAAAATCTCAGTTTGAGAACTACCTTGAAATAATTCAAGCTATATGCTTCATGGTGTCTCCATTCAAACAGACTGCTGAGACTGTGAGAGCATTTTGGAAAATGCAATACTACCTCCATTGCTTGGCCAGGTTTTCTCTGAGAGAAACTGAGGATGTCTCCTGCAGGTAAACCAAACTCCAACTTCTTTCTCAGTCTTAGTACCACAACCAAGAGTTGGAGTCTCTGGTCCTTCAGTTTCTTTAAACATGCCAAATAATCCTCTATGTCATAACAACAAACCTCATGCTGGGGAAGTCCTGCCAGGATTTGTGTTCACTTGGATGTGCACACTGAAAGCAGCAGTGAAATTTTTAAGTGCAGTTCCCCATGCTCTCTTCAGAGCCATTGGTTAGTTCAGTCTGAGGTTGAACTTTGTAGTGGAGAAACTAAACTAGCTTCCAAAGAAATCAGAGCAGTAGCCATACTCTAGGTTCACTGTGAACGTACTGCAAGCCCTCGGTGGGAACAGAGGGATTTAAACCAATTCTATGTCTTTAAAACAGCTTTGGATCAGGGTAGTGGGCAACTCTGATTAAGAGAATTATATTTATTTTGAACTAAAGACTCCAAAATGCAGATAAATTTCACTACCAAATTCCGTGTTTTCCTCATCTGCTCTTAATACTTCATACTATGCACTCATGTAGCACAAACATCATATGTGGCTAAAGAAAACAGCAGATAAAAAATCTAGCACTTTAGATTGTAACCTGAATAATTATGATAAAAGCTCTTTTTGTAATAACTTGGGTTAGTATCCAACATGCCAAAAAGTGTTTAATATTTTGCATGACTATAAAACATTGCAGGGTTCCAAACATCTCTTTCTTTTTAGACAAAAAGGCCCAAGTGAATGAAAAATTTATAATTTGAAAGCATGTGTCATTTTCTCATCCCAAGATTATTCATGCTACACAAGGCACTACTACCACCATATTTACTGAATACAAAACTAAAGTACTAAATTGTCAGACCACACAACACAAGCATAGTAACGATTTTCATGAGATTAACAGTATCCTTTGAAGGGACAAACATCTTCAAGTACAGAACGGCATTTATCTGACAGCTATACCTGAAGGCACTGGTTACGCTATTTTAAATCATATGAAAGCTTAAACTGACTCCCTTCCTCACACAAACTTCAGTTTGAATGGCCACTGGCCCAAGTCCCCAGATCTACCTTCCAGCACAAGAGCCTTAATGCCCATTACAAGCACTCACAGCTTTCCTTTGCCCCCTCCTGTGCTCTAATGCCATCACTCCTGACCCAAGGGAAGTTGTCTTCCTCCTCCTCTCCTTGTGCTGGCCTCCAGCAGCGGAACAGAAGAGCTCTTGGCTACCACTTCTCAGTGGAGGCTGTGAAAACTGATTCCCAGACACCGAGGCAGATGAAACACTCTCACCTGCAGGTAAGCTCCAATAAATATGGAAGAAAAGTAAGCAAATCCAAATTATTGCTTTTAGGCTGAGTCTCTAGGGAAGCTCTGTCCAGATATCAAAATTAATTTCTATATTTAGATGACTACTGTTGCTCTATGCCACATACCATTTTGAAAGTGAAACAAACCCCTGCTGAGCATGTGTACAATTGTATGCAACTGCCAAAAATGTCAGATTTTTAAAAAATATACATTATTGGAATGACTTTGTCCTTTGCATTGCATACAAAAAGTGACACAAGATTAGTACATTTTCCCAGGCGCATTTTTTTCACAGAAAGCCAAACAACATCATAATTAGACACATGACTTCTAACAAAATAAATTAATGAAATGCAGCACCTTTTAAAACAATTAATGAAAGATGTGTGCAATGAATAACACATCTTCATACCTTTCTTAGGAGGCAATAGATCTACATCTGGATTTTATCCTAATCAACTGACATGAGGGTTAATCAGCAGCTCACTTAATTTTGTTTTTTAAAACAAATAACAGTTTTACCCTTTCCTCAACAGGAAAGTTGAAAGCATGTTGCCCATAAGAAGTTTATTTTGTTTGATGAAAATGTATACAGGAGACTGCTTACATTCCCCAGTGATCCTTCAGAGAAAAGTCTGGTAAACTTGGAAGACAAGATTAGATAGAAATGCAGAAAGCAAAAGAATAAACTTCACTAATTTAGTTTGACAAATTAGCAAAATTATGCCACCAAATTTCAAGGTCAGAAATTCTTGGTCACATGTGAAACACAGAAATGTGATTAAATAATCCTTAGAAAAAACATATAAACAAGAAATTGTGTGGAGCACTGAAGAGGATGAGCAACAGCAGATGTTGCTGCTGCACAAAAAGGCTGGTGCACACAAACACATGTTCTGCACAGCAACACTCAAGACACATATTTTTAATAGGCTTTCATTAATTCCTCTCCCTTTGCCATGACACCTAAAGATCAGTCTTTAAAGAGATAAGTAGGAAAAGTACTGCTAAATATGAGACAGGTAGTCCTATCTACAACACCTGGAAAATTTAGAAACTGGAAGACTAGATATCATAAATTTACAGATTTGTGACATGCTCACGCTCACTATGATTGAAAGAAAGCAACATTCTTTCCACTTTTCTTGGATTATATCAAAAGTGCCGCTTATCTCAGCAGAGCAGTTTGTTATGTACAGCAAATGATTTTTCTTTTTTTAAAGCTTTGAGAGCACTCATACAATGACCAGCAGTGACAAAAGCAGCAGTCTATGCCAAAACACTTTAAATAATGTGAATTAAAAATGAAAGCTAAGGAGCTAACTGTGAAAATTGCTAAAAGCTTGATTTGCTTTTGTACAAGATGGTGAAAAACGTTAAAATAAAAAAAAAGAACAAAACAAAACAAAACAAAGAAAAGCTTGTGGCAGATATGAGAGTCCCAGGCAATGCAAAGTTCTCAAAAACACAACCACAGCACTTCCTAAAGGCTCCTATTCAGGGTCCCAAGTTAAAACTCTCTCTTTGTGAAGTGTATGCTAAACCAAAGAATAAAATAAAAACGCAGGAAATTTCTTGCAACTTTCTGCAGTTCCAATTCTCTAGCTGGTGAAGTGGAAACCTGCTTATTTCTGCCAAGATGAGATTGCTCCGGCCCACATGCTTCAACAGTAGGCAAAGGTACAGTTATAGCACTCCAATGATAAAATACTGTCCTTGACACCTTAAGAAAACATAAGTGCAACTATTAATACTATATTTTCTTTGGGAAAGCAGCATGAATACCAGCTACTTATCGAGGTATTACACAATGTACTTGGTTAAAAAATTTACTTCAACTACATCCTTCCCTCCTTTTTCCTTCTCTTTACAGTTATGTTCATTCTGTGGACAGTTCCTAGGAATTTCAATAAATTCATTTGGTGACAGAATCCATCAAAACCAATCCACATTTCAGAAGAAACTTTCACTTCCTCCCCTGCATGAATAGGCTACTCTTCCAAATTCACACTGTTACATACTTCTAATTTCATTGAACCGCTTTGTTACATTTCTTTTACACACAGATACACACTTACATTTATACTTCTTATCATGAAACCTCTAAACACACTAAAAATAGGATAATGAATGCATCACTAAGTGAGACCACCATATAGTATTTCTGGAAATATTTGTCTGAGTTGTAGCAGGAAGAAAAATTCAATCCCATAGTCCATCACTCTCAAATGACATCTCCTTTAGTTCTTGGAAACACTAGACATACACACATATGAACATCACTACAATAATGTCCTACATGTCAGAGATCTCAGTGATATTATAATTTCAAAATTACTTGAGTATCTTATTATCTCAATAACTTGCTGTGTCAGGCAAATGGTTTAACACCATTAGACTAATTTTGTAAATGTATTTTAAGTCTATTATGTTTTTAAGCTACTGCCTAAAACGAAAGACACTTTACACAAGGTTCCGTGCTGACTCATTCAATGAATGTCCATGTCGGCATATAAATGATTCCTTTTCTTCCTTACCTCCAGATGCTCTAAAATATAGGGAGGGTTTGTCATGCCAAGCCTCAGCATAGCTCCCTCAGGAATAACTTCAACCAGCTTCCACAGAAGTGTGGGGAGGTCTGTGCCAATGTCTCTGCCATAAGCCCCTGTGTCTTCACTGGTCAGCCATATCTCACAAACACCCTCTGTGAATAAAAGAAAGAGATAATTAACAAATCTGTTTTAGAGCTGTTTATTTTATCATACAGCTGCTCACTCTTTTAAATGCAGTATTTCACATGCCTATTATGCAGCCAGACTGGGTATTCAATTGCAAAGGGGAGGAAAGGAGAAGGAAGGCTTATCCCATGGGTAGCAGTGGGTTATTAAGTTCATTTTATGAGCACAAGAGTGCTACAACAATGCTGTAAATTATCATTGCTGTGGAGTGATTAACATTCACAGCCAATGACTAATTCTGTGCTGCCTCTACAGCAAGTCAGACAAGTTTAATACTCTGTTTTATTTTTTGAGCCTAATTCATTAAACACCGCAAGAGACATCACCCAAGCAGAGTTTGCACTAAAGGTTATTACAGTAGTTAGCTTATTAACTGGTAAGCTTTCAGTGAGCAAAACCAGCTGTAAAGCACTGTGATTAACATTCCTTCTGAAGTAACTATTAAAATCTTGTATTCTTTAAATTATACAATTAGCAATGCAATATTAAGGTTGTATTGAAAAGGTTAGTGACCACTGCCCGAGTGAGTGATAATATGGGAAAACCTGCTTCCTGGCAGTTAATGCTTCATTTTCCATCAATCAGAGCCTTAGGATGTAGTGTATTTGATTTATATTGTAAATAGCAACCTCCAACACAGATATTTGGTAATAATGTCCTCCTACTCAAACAGAGGAAAGATTGTACCACCCTTTAGTAACAGCTGAAAGCATTGAGGTTTCACGCAGCCACTTCTGCCACCCTGCCCAGCTTTCATCCTTTCTGCAATGCAGTCCCTCTCCTCTTTCTTACCACCCCAAAGAAAGAAATAAGCCATCAAAAACAGGGTGTCTGTGATGAAAACACCCGTGATTCACAGCAAAATAAGACACAATTAACTCACTGAAGAGCTAAACTTTTAAAACCAATCATGAACTCGTAAAAGAAATAATCAAACACTAGAAGGTGCATAATTCATCAAAGCACTCTTTGGGCCAGCAGAGAATGTATCGTAAAATGTAAACGTTTATGTTACAAATTTATACTCAAATGAGGAAAACCTAAGCACATACACTGACTTTAATCACATAAAAAGCAATAAACCCAGAAAACCAAATGTTTTACAAAATGTAAATTCAGGACTGCTACTCTTAAATTCACACTGTAATAATAATGGCAGAGAGCAAGCCATGCTGAGCATCAAAGTTAATCCTTTTGGCACAGAAATGTTTTTAAGGTAATTTATTACTTAGAATGAAAAATGCTTAAAAATTTAAGATTAACTGGAAAACTCATTACTTCTTAAGTTTTGTTTCAAGAATAGGTTAGTGAGGAAGATGTACAATTAGGATCTTGAGAGAAGTCTGGTGTAAAGCATTCCTGAAGTACTAAGTGCTCTTTGTTTGGCCATTTGCAGTCACAAGTTTGTAGTCACACTCAAATTGAGCTCTCTGTGCAGAATCTGCCTGCAGGACACAATCACATAGTGGATTTCAGTGCACTTGCTAATGTTTTTGGAATTCACCACAGGCAGTACCCACCATGAAACATACTCCTGGGTTTGCTGCCTGCCCTACATTCTCCTGAAACACATGAAAAAAGAAGTGAATTTTAGATGCTGTACATTAAAAATAAGACAAAAGTAAGGAATCTAAATGATTGATAAGGTTCTGGTTTTTTTAGTTTGGGTTTCTTTATATGAGTCTCCAATAGCCATAAGAACACTACAAAACTTATTGATTTGCTGCGTTTCTGCTGTAATAGAGTAATTCTCATTTGCAAGTTTTCAATCTAAAGAGTTGCAATGGGGTTTGCGTTGGATTTCCTTTTTCTTTTTTTCATGAAAATGGCCAATGGAATACTGCCTCACAGTTACCAGATGAACACTGAGGGGAAAAAATAAATCACTGGCTAGGAATGGAAATAATATTGCAGTGGAAAACAACAGCGAGCTTTTAAAGCTGCATAGGTGGGGACCATCAGCCCCCTGGTGGGCTGAAACTTCAAATTAAATCAAAAGAAGAGGAAGCAGCTGTAATAGTAAATCAGCAACAGCAGGAATAACTGTCTCATCTACTCTCCGATCAGGGTGTTGAACAACAAGGAATGGGAATAATTCATGCTGAGAGATCCAAGGATGTGGTCTAATTTGGAGGTGGGGGGTTGGGGGGAAGGGGGCAGAACACCTGTATTTTAGGAAAAAGTTCACGTCTCAGTTTCAGGTTGACAAAATGGATGTTCAAATACTGAAAGCTACTGTGAGTAATAAATATTTACAAGTAGGATCATTAGGATAAATCAACTTTGTTCAAAAATGTGTGAGAAAGAGGTTTTGTGTCAACTGATTTTAGGCTGGATTCTTTAGTCCTTTGCATCCTCACTTTAGGAGCCCAAACTTACACCAGGTAAGGGGAGAAAACAATAGACCTCTCAAACAGTACTAATGAAGTCAGTCAACATTTCCTATTTTCACTCCACCCAGTTCCACTCCAAACTCCAGCCCTCCACAGGAACCTATTTAAATCCACTGTCTAATCATGCACAGAATTTTTTTCCTTTCTTTTGCAGTGAACCTCATTCGACCATCCGCCACTCTGTTACTGGGCAATTTTGGTGCTAATAAAGGCAAGTTGATTTTGTAAACAAGAAAATTGATCCAAACAGCAGACTTCAGATGTGCAAACTCAGAGCATTTGTTACAGTATTAAGGCCAATTATTGTTATATCCAAGCCATTACAAGTCTGCCTTTGGTCACAGCTCGTGGTTTATTTCTCACTCTGCTATCACTATCCAGCACAGAAGAGAAATCTTAACAGTTGGCCTCTGATCTCTGCTCTGCTGTAACTGGAGATTACTGAGAATGAAAAATGTTGGAAAAAGAATAGGTTCCAAGCAAATGAAGAAAGTTCAGACCCTATCCATTCTCACATGTCTCAATATAAAGAATACTCATTGCAGATTATCTGACATGTGTTTTAATTTCATTTCTGTGGGGTAAGCAATCCTCATCATAAAGGAGATAAGAAATTCTACATCTATCACTTTTACAAAAAATTTGTATTTCTGGTTTAGAGACCACTTGAAATTATTACTTTCTTTAATAAAAAAACTTCCAGCATTTTTATTTTGCTTTATCTTCACATCACTATTGTAAACACTGTTTTCAGCAGTACCAAACATCTTTTAAACTGAAGAGAAGTGTACTCCATCAGAAAAATGAATTTATTTCAATCTACAAAAAGATCAGAAGATGCTGTAATACTGGACAACAATCCCAGTGAAATTCTCATATTTGATAACTGTACAAATGAAATTCAATCCCCAAATCCTCCTGATTTTCCTTTTCTTCCCCTTCTTAATCTTCTCTTTCCTGGCAGATTTTTTAATGTGAACAGGAGTGGCTTTTCCAACAGCACAGTTCTCTGCAGGTTCCCTCAGTGGGAGGCCCCTGACTCTGACCTTCTCAGTAGCCCACATATGCTTATCAATAACTGCCTGACCTCCTTGTGATTCCTTCCCCAACAGTGAGTTCTTATGGCAGCCTGCAGTGCTGCAGAGACTACAGAAATACCTCTTCCAATGCACCCCAGAAATCTGAAAGACCATCTGCCAAGGGGAGGCCTTACATAAATGTTTCTGTCTTGCACACTTGAGGACAGTCAATCTGACCATTCCCGATCACAACCTTAGAATTATTTAAAAAAAAACAATCATGGCCAAAGGTAAATGCTTAGAAAACACCAAATTCATTTTTCAGTATGAGCTTAGCCTACTTTGTTTTCTCTTTAATTAAGTTTCTCCTAATTTAGTCATCATGGATTTTACATGAAGGATTTACATACTTGATGCAGTGTATGTGCTATATTACTTTGCTGAATCAGTGCCTTAACTGGGAAATTGTGAAGACCTGTGCATAGAGCAGGTCTCTGTACTCACCTGGATATAATGCAAGTTTTAACAGAAACTGAGATTTGGAGGAATCAGTTTCCTCCTGTAATTCTGAAGTACTCTGCAAGCATTGATTCATCATTGTCCAAGTGTCCTCTTAAGACAGCTCAACCACATGTATCATCACTGAAACATCCCATTGCAGGCACTTCTCAGAAAGAGAAAATCAAACTGGGAACAACTCACTGATGCTAAGGGGGATTTGGAAGGATTCATTTCCAGTTCACCAAGAAACCCTTACCCTTATTTCATCTGTACATATAAAGGGCTTCTGGAAGACAGAAGGAATGGAGCTGGACAAAATCCTGTAAAAACCCTACTTATTCAGATAGGAACTCACACCACACTGTCACAATTAGAGAATGCAGGATATCTGGCAAGCAGATGATGCAAATAGATTGAAGCAAATAAAGACAGGTCTAGGTTCAGGGCTGCTGAAAGAGGCGAGCTGTGAGGCTATGACCTAAAGGATCAATGTTTTTTTCTGTATTTTGTGAAGTGCAGGTCAACTTATGGTTCAGCACTGTATCGTACAGATAAATGCAGTGCTGCAGTTCTGCTCACAACTCACTGCGTACAAATTGTCTCACAGCCTGAACTTCTAGAGGATCTTTATTTATGCTCAAAAGTATTTTCTCTTTTTAAAAGACCTATTTTTTACCCTTCTAGGCAGTGTTAAGAACATGGAAGGTGGTTGTCCACTCCTGTTTTCCTAATGCTTGCCACAAACAGGAGAACAAGATCTGAACAACATCATGAATGTGGGCTGACCTACTACAATTGCAGTTGTGTTCTGAATATTTCCAACAACACCACAGCCACTGTGGGTAATCTGTTCCAATATTTGATCACCCTAAGGGTAAAAATATTTTTATTTTCACCTAACTGCAGTTTGCTGTGTTCCAACTTGTCCAGCTTGTTACCTATTATGCTACCTCTACATGACCTGTCTGACTTCAAGGCAGTCTGGCTCTGTCTTCTCTATACTGCCTCATTAGGCACTCATAAACAGCAATAACAACTCCTCTTAGCTTTCTTTTCACAAATCCATTTCTTGTCTATTATGCGTTCCATCCTCCTGCTCATTTCAATGTCCCTCTGCTGAGCTGCTGCAATGTGTCAGCCTTGTCCTGAGGCGCCCAAAAATGGACTCTGTGATGTCTCATAATTGCCAAGTCCAAGGCACTAGTCACTCCCCAGGGCCTGCGGTCGCACTCTCCAACAGCAGCTGGGGCACAGCTGGCAATAGCAGAGGGGTTCCACTGCTGACTCATGTGCACCAGCTTTCCCAGAGGAACTCCAAAGGCTACAAAGCTGCTTCCCAGACAGTCAGCTCTCCACATCCATAATGCAGCATGATGTTATTTCATCCTAGATTTGGGACATTTTACCTGCCTTTGTTGAACATCATAAAGTTACAGTAAGTCCATTTCTCCAGGCAGCTGAGGTGCCTTGCAATTATTAGCTGTACCATTCAGTGAGTCCAGTACTCCCCTAATTTGGTATCATCTCCCAGAATCCACCTTGTTATGAAATATTGGCTGCAAAATACCCTTACTAAGTGCCAGCTAGACTTTATATTATGGATTGCCACTCTGGGAACCTGACAATCCAATAAATTCCTTTATCTTCTCACCATCCAGTAATCCAGTCTATACCTATCTCTTTGAGAACATTAAGAACTATGCTGCAGCCATAGACAAATTTAAAGTAAACAAAACCAAACACACTACACCTAAACAAAACAGAAAACAAACAAAAAAAAATCCAACTCCACCCCAAAACAAAAAAGCAAACAATATCCTACTCAACCAAAAACCCCAAAACACCTCAACTCCACTACTTTCCTATCCTCCACAAAGCCAGATATCCCATACGAAAAGTCACTCAGGCCCATCACATGGTTTGCTGTTGGTAATCCTATGCCAAGTGTTCCCAAGCATCCTCTCGCCCTTCCTGTGCCAGATGTGCCTTCTAGGAGTGTTTGCACCACAGAGAGTCAGGTCCACCTGCCCTGTAGCTTCCCAGTTCTCCCATCTTGCTCTTTCTGGAGGGCAGGGTGACATCCCCCCCTTTTCCAGTCATCAGGAATCTCTGCTGGTTGTCATGTCCCTTGAATGATGAGAGAGAACAGGCTCACAGTGACATCAGCCAGCACTCTCGGCACACTTGGATGCCTGTCACGGCAGGATTACTTCTATTACTGCTGCATGTCAGTCTGCAGTTACAAAAACTAGAGCTGTGTTTTGCAAGTGCGAAGTTCAATACAAGCCTTTAAAGCAGCTGTGGTTTCTACTACCCGCAGGATGACACATATATTAGAGTGCTGAGGAAATTAACACAGTAACTTTTATGGTCTACAAATTTTTGAGAACAAATGTTTGGAAATTAATACAAAGTGACATACAGACCAAGTTATACTGACTGAGATCATTCCACCTATGTAGTAATAACATGTTATTTTAAAAGCAGAACACTGAACAGGATCACTTTGGAAGATTCTGTTTGGCTGTGTTGTCTAACCATACTTAGTAACAAAATTAAAGACATTTTTTCTTTCTCCTTGCCAACATACTTCAGTAAATGTTTACACTAACAAATGATTAAAGTTCTCATGTATTTATATGAAAATGCTATACATTAGTATATATTCATGGCATGAAATTCTCACATCCTCTGAAGCCATAACAGAAACTTGATTTAAAGGATCCTTTACTGCAGACATGACATAGGTACATACAACAAATCCCTGATCTTGCAAACTAATGCAAAAAAGTTTGGGTTATATTCACAAACTGCAAAATAGAAAAATAAATTGCATCTTGTCCCCCCCTTAACTCTTCCAGCAACTGCTCTTTCAAAACTATGAAACATATTTTGGACTTTGGTTAGATAAAGTTTTATTTTCAAAAAGTAAAATATACTGTCTCTCACATACTAAGTTGCAATCAGAGCTTAAATAAACTTTGATGGAAAAGAGCTGAAAAAATACCTTATCAAGCACAATACAAATTAGTTCAGGAAACAGCTTGATTCTACTGTAAAAACGTGCACATAAATTTTTTTAGATGTATGTTTTATACATTTTTTCCCCTCAAAGTGCATTCATTTTTTGTGTTATTTTATGTAATTTACAAAATCTAATCAGAGCTGAACCAAATGAAAAAAAAACCCACCCAACAAAAAACAAGCATTACAAACAAGAACTTTTCCTAATTACTTTTCAGTTAGAATAAAAAAACACTGTGGTTTTGCACAAATTAAAAACCCTCCTCATTCTCTCCAATACCACAACATATACACATATTTATACTACCACCTTACACACCAACTTTTAGGGTTACTTTGGAGATTTTGCAAGAACAACTGCATACTGAAACTACCCATCTACTCCTTAGTAACAGCAAAGTAAGTTTTAGGTAATGATCCTCCACCATCTGCTTTATATTTAGATGTGAAGTCTGATAGAAGAACCTAATAGCCACATGACTTACAGAAGCTTTCCATTTTATCTTCTGTGGTTAAGAAAGTGGAAGCTACAAATGCATTTATTCCAAATTTTATTTTTCCAAAGTCATGCATTTGAGAAATCAAACTGATAAAGGCATTTAGAATATGGGTTCACTGAATTTGCTTATCTATCTAAATCCATTGCATAAAAGTCTCAAAACCAGAACTGCTCCTTTTGCAGAAAAATGCTTTGCCATCAAGGCATTTAAGAAAGAAGTTCACTACCTGAGACTGTTGTAGGGATTAGCAGTTCTACAATTTGTATCATAGTTTATTTTACTCACTTCTCCTACTATATTGATAAGCAAAGTATTTTTAAATGAGTTTTTCAAAACAAGGAATAAGAAAGCTCTTAACAGTACTAAAAGTTTAATTTAAATTATTCCTTCTTCCTATGGCATTAAAAAAAAAAAAAGTTTGAGAGTGTTCCCAACAAAAAACATGCAGCAGATAGAGCCAACTAATCATTAAATACCAAAGAAAGCATAAAAGGTTTCTCTCTCCCACAAAGGAAACTCTTGTCCTTGCTTACAAAAGAGGTCATTCTAGCCCTATAGGACCCTCTGTTCCTAACAGCTCACTGCTAGAGCATAAACCAGCAGCCCTGTCTCGCTCATTTTGTAGCTGCAGTGTGTTAGCAAAAGGAAGAGGAAGGAGGGGAAGGAAAGGGAACAGGATAATAGGTCACTTGCTGCTGCAAACAGCATGATAGCTAATCTTATTACAAGTCCAGTTTCATTCTGCTAGAACAAGAGAGACTCAAAGGGGCGTGAAGACAGTCAGGCTGCTGAAGTTTGCTCAGTGCCAAAACTGCAGCATTATGCATCTTGCTTTCAAGGCAGATTAATGATGCCATACATCATGATGATAAATTGGGGTTTGTAGCCAGTCTGAAGAGAAAGGGGAGGAAAAGATTTTTTAAAAAATGGAGGGAAAAGTGCGTAGTTGAATTTCATGAGTTGGTCCTATTTTTTAGGGTGATGAAATTGTTCTTTAAGAGGGAGGTCGTTGCTTTTTCTATTGGTCACCTGCCTGTGACCTTCCTATTTCCAGGCATGTGTGTTAGGTACACAATGGCCTGTTTTGAAGGTTAACTCTTGCACAATGAAAAAATGAAATAAATAATTACACTTAAGGATTATACTTGCCAGCTGAAAAGAGAGAGAACTAAAATTTGCCATTCCATGTACAGACATCCTACAAGAATTCCGTTGGTTTTCAGAGACAGTAGACATCTACTGCCTGAGTTAACAGAGTAAAAGTCTCATGTGTATTAGTGACCAGGGACTTGATTGCCTGATGGTAGTCAGTTCTTTGCTGAACTAATAATATTATTCAAGGAGCAAGTTCAATGATAAGTAATGGTACATACAGCGAGAAAACAAAGCATAAAGGACTGGGCAACTATAGGGAACAGATTTGCAAAAAGAGACTTAAACACAAAGGAAAGCAATTTCAGAAAACACAGGCAAGGCATGGTTTAGAATTGTTCTGCACCCCTGTACACAGCATATAGAAATGCAGGTTCCTGAAGCGTGGAATTATTGTTCTCTACTCTATGCCTCACAAATACACTTTGTGAAATATTGATATGCTCATGTTGTCCTGGTACTAAAAGCAGGCAGAGAATATTTGACTCTCCACCAGAAGGGTCAGTCCAGCACCCTGCACAAATACTCTTTAGCTATTGAAAAGACAAAGAGCAACATTTCCATAAACTGAAAAACTGAAGAAACAATATTTCTTATTGCTATGCCTATTGTCAAAACACAAATGATAAACCTGCATTGAGCTCTGAATTCAAAATAAGGTATACGAGAAATCTTGTTTATGACTTTGAAATTCATTGGGAAAAAGAGAGTAACGTGCCACTCACCATAACATACGCTCGCTGTTTTAAACCCAAAACATGGGCTATCATTCTGCTGTAGATGAATATCAGATGCAAAGGGTCACACACTGCACAAACTCAAGGAAATGGTCACGAGCTGTAGGCATATTACAGGATGCAGTGCTAATTAATGGAGGCTTTTTACTGAGTATCCATCTCTGTAGTGCTAATGAGTTTGGATTAATTTAAACAACATGTTTTCATGGAAACTGATTAATTCTTGGGAAGTAGCATGGCATACCAAGTTTCAATCATTAAAAATGTTTGTAGCCAAGCTAAATAACTCTCTGAATCTGAGTTTATCATCATATACACTTCAACAGAAAGAGAATGACTCCTGACTTCTACCACAAGAGCTTGCACACAAGCTGCCGGGGTGTGTTGGAAGGATTTGACATGGAAATTCATCCTCTACAGAGTATTCTTCTGTTCAAATTTCTTGCATTTTCAAGAGCTGACTCCTATAATCCTATTTCATTCAATTTTTTTTTCACTTTTACTTTTTTAAATAGATGAACAGCAAGAGGAGAAAGAAAACACATTTTGTGCATTTACAGATGATATTTTAAAAATTAGCTGAAAATTAGTTGAAATAAATTGGGTTACAGTAAAATGCTGAAATTTCAAAAATGTAATCAAAGAAAGGAGATAGCTTATGTCTTTGACTGAAAAGCTAACAAAAATGAATAAATAATCTTTGTTCTACAACATGTATCAGGATTAGGGGAGGCATCTTTTAAAACGTTTCATGTTCTAATCACAAAAGAACACTAGAATTCAGAATAGAGTGTTCACATAAGGGACAAATAAAAAGGTGTTAAACGCTTTGTTTCACACTAAGTTATGAGCCAAGATATAATTCTGTAAACCTCGAACAGCAATACAGAATACAGAAATACTTTAATAAAGAAAGGCTTGTTTTGCTTTTCTTTTCATCAATTCTTCAATATATCAGTCATTTTACATGGAAATACTGAATCCTAGGGAAAAGACTGATTTTAATTACAAGTATTCTTTGTATAAAGTGTGAAAATAGCTCAAGAATCTGTCAAACCGATGTATCCCAGAAGACAAGAAAGCAGGGAAAAGAGTCATGTTCAAGGGCAAGGTGGTCAGCTAGACATGGAATGCACTTAGAGGATTCCAGTTCCATAAGCCAGCAATACAGAGGTGGTAAATACCATTTCTGGGATAATAATCCTTATCTAAAGGTACCTTCTCTCAACAGCATAGATATCACCATTCATTCATTATGGCCTGTATCTACAGGTAAGCCAAGCTTGCTGCACCTGGTATAAGCTCAAACAGTTCCTTAGCACATCATTAAGGAGTAAAACTAAGGTGGGTGTATCCTTTTCTGGGGGGTTTTTGGGTTTGTTTTTGTTTGGTTTTTTTTGTTTGCTTGCTTGTTATTGTGTTTTTTGTTCTTTTAATAAGACAAATAATTGCCAGGAAAATACGCATTAAAAATTAGAAAGTCTACAGGTAGAAATAACATCATAATCCCCCAATTTCTGTCGAATTTCTCTTTTAATAAACATTGTTATTTAAAATATTTTTTTTAATTAAGGGTATTGTCTCCACAACTCTAAATGGGCTACTTTGACCAAAAAAGGAGAATTGCACTAGTAATATACCTTCCCCAGTTCCAAATCATGAAGTTCTTTAAATATATCCACTGAATTCTCATAGAGTACTCAAAGCCTTTTTGGTGTGTAGCCACCTTAATCTGAATTTATTTTAAGTATTCAATGATAGACTGCCAAAATATATCATCAGCAGAATGCAATTAAAATGTGTTGGGAGATGTCCACAGGGAGGTCAAAGAGAAATCATTCAAGTGTTTTGAAGGATATTAATGCATTTTTCTCAAACAGATTAGTGCTCATAAAGGTCTCAATCTAAACAATAATTCACCTTTTGATGAACTTAGTATATGTCAACATAGGAACTGAATTAAATCTAAATAAAGAGAAATGAGCTTCTATCCATGAATCTTCAACAAAAGAATATTGAGAGTGAAATTGCTCAGTCTTTTAAAGCGTAGAATTCAAACAAGATCCTAGTCACTCAGAAAAAGTTCATTATTCCATCTATTAGAAAATCCCACCAAATAGATGACTAGGAAAGAAACCCTTAAAAATATTACTGAAATAATCTAAGAACATCCATTTTTTAAATACTTTTTCTTTAAACACTTGGTAGTGTTACACAAGTTTACCTTAATTTTAATTTAAAATTTTCTGAAATATGTTCCTTAGACTTACTAGTAACACCTTTAGAGGCTACATTCAGCTCTGAAAGACACAATCCAGAAATGAAACTTGAGGAGAAAAATTACAAAGGTATCAAACTTTGAAAATCTTAGAAGACCTGCTCAGCTGTAATAACTGTTAGAAAGCCATCACTAAGGAAACCTTCATGAAAAAATAACACACTTGTCTCAAAGACTTCTTTAATGAGATATTCCTAACACTAGGAGATCACATTTCCCTTCAAACCAGGTAATAGCATTTCAAATACTACTTCTCTGCACAGCAGTTGTAATTGTTGAAGAATCATGCTGCTATTACTTTTTCTCTTGTTTCCCAAGATGGCTTTTCCGTCAGGAGTACTTCCTATCTTTTACTGGAGAGTTCTGTTTTAGGAGACTCATCCAGCCTGCCAGGAAGCCCCAGTTTCTAGGTGACTACAGAGGGAATATGTATTTGATTTAGAAAGGAGTGGAGCACAGAGCAAAGGCCAGCCTCCAAAGCCTGGCTGAGATGCTCACACATGGATACAGGGACACAGCCCTGGGAGAGGAGCATCCCAGGGGTTATAGGGAGAGTGCTGCAGTTTTTCTGGGATGGTGCTCTTGCCTGTGGACACTGCATACCAGAAGTTTCAATGGGCAGGGGAAAATAGGCTGAAGAGAGACTCTTCCAGGCAGTATCAGTTCTGTTAGTTAGCATGGACATGTGTAAGAAGTTGTATTAAAATATAAAATATCAGCCTTTCAACACTTAGAGGAATATTACTACAGCATATTGATGACTAATCCATGTAATCGTAGGATTGCAATCAAGCTTCAGAATTCCACAACTACATTATTGTTAGAGGAACTTAAAGAATCATTTTCTTTCAGAACCTTATGAGCCCTGAAAATAATTCCAACCCAAACTTTCCAGAGTAATCACAAATCAAACACAAATGCTATTCCAAAATGCTTCTCATTTTTTTCTGAAATAAATATGATCCAACAAAGAAGCACTTTTTTTGCATATGTTTATGTTTTCTGATAATGACAGATGGGATATTTTGCAGAGCAGTTTCACTAAAAATGCAAAATGTGTATCACTAAGTTGGATAAAGAAATAAAATACAGACAATACCCTACAAAGTCATAAAATATCCAACCCAAAATACAACCAAAAATTTAAAATGTGTACTATAAAATACTGCCCTGCATCAGAAGAAACTTGCTGCCTGCTCATTCACCTTTTGTCACTTCTACATATGCCACAAGCTTTAGCAATGCTAGAAAAAAGAAGAAACCTAATGAAGGGTCTGGTTTTAGTCTGTTTCAGAAATGGGAGAAATATTATTTCTTAAATAGCATAATCTTGATTGTCAATAATTTATTTTTAAGAACATGAACTTTAGCCTTGGGTCATGTGCTGTAATATCCAAATAATCTAATAAAGAGCTTACAGTAACTCTTAATTTGTAGCATAAGACGTCTTTTTGTCCCTATGCAACACTAACAACCATTTGGTTGCAACTTACATCGTGTTATATACCTTTACCTGCTTTTGTATGAACAGAAACAATTGCTTAATAGACATGGGAATAAAGTGGTTTTGTGAGTTCACCATATTTTCAGAAAGATTCCTTCTTAATATTTCCTCTCTCCTGTCTCCATCCTCTAGTAAAACAATAAGAGCAATTACCTATTTTGACCACTTGCCTCAAAGCAAAATTAAAAGGGTGCCATAAATCCTAAATACAGACTACAGAATACAGTGAAACATATAAGCATTAACCCTAAAGTGATGCACAGGATGGAAACACTTCCCTGAAACCTACAGGGAAGCTCTAGACACATGTGTAGTATCTCAGCTCACATACTGTTTGAGACTCAGCGACAGGAAAGAAGCCTTTTAGGACTGAGTGTGAATATATGAACACAAAAATAAATTAGAGAAACGAGCAAAACTGGCTGTATTCAATAACACCAGAGTCTTAACTACAGATTGGCACAGAAAAATAAACTGAAACCTCTTAAAAGAAAGTTTTCAAAGAAAATGCATTCCTTTCCTCCAGCTCAACAAAATATCCAGTCATCTTTGGATTACTAAGAAGTTTCCCTCATTTGTTTAGGTTTAGAGTTACTATTCAAACAGGAGTTTTGATGCCACTCATACTTATGAAATATTAGTTTAAATCAACCAGGGTGGGTTTTAGGCATGAAGAAAAATGGACAACATTCAGCTTCTATTTTTTTAAAACAACTTCTCTTTTGCTTTTCTAATAATTGAGTTAGTAGATCCCAATGCTGTTAACTGAATCCCTCTACTCAAATCTCCAATGTGGACTCTGATTCCTTTAGCTTATATTTAAGAAATATAATTTTACTCAAGATACCTAAGAAAACAAGGCTTCCATAATCATTGTGCATGTATTGTTCTATTCCAGTGGCTTATACATTAATTGACCAATTTCTATGAAATTTGGCATAAAAATAGAATTCTCAACAACAGTAAGTTCCCACAAGTTTAATGAACAATAGTAACCAGCCAGAGAAGCATTCCCCAAGCATGTGTTTCCCTGCTTCAAAGGAAAGCAGGTAGGACTGCCTCTCAGTTTATTTGGATATAGCCACCAGCCTGGAAAAATCACGCACAGGAAAAAGTGGGGCTCATACTGGTGGAGAAGTCTATCATCATCACAGGGCACTAAACTTCAGAAAGCAGGCTTTATCACATTACAAAAAAGCTGGTCTTCAATAAAATATCACAAGTATTGCATAAATAAAAGTACAGATTCATGAGAATTTGCAACTTGTAATTATAATTACTTGTGCAAATACTTTAGTTTACTTCTACTTAAACCTAAAGAATAGCATGTGACAATAATCAATAGTATGGGGCAGTTAAATGATTTGCTGTCTTCAGGTTGTTAATATTCTTTATCACCAGGGCTCCAAGCAATTCATCAAACCATATGCTTGAATGCAAGCCACTGGAGCAATAGTTTTTCTGCATATTCTCTCTGTGTATGTTTCTATGCATGACAGAACAAATATTGAGACTATCTGACAGTCTCTATTTTATTTTGCAGGTCTGTTCCAACACATTTAATCACAAAGCATATCTCCTTCTCTTTCCTCCCCTTCAACCTGCCCTGTCAATGACCTTAAATGCAATTTAAAAGAACCACTCTCTGCTAGTAATGAGAAATAATTCAGCCTCAATGATGGTTTGTTAAAGCCTCTCTCATAAAAGAAAGCACACATATCTTTTCAATCATTTTGAATCATACAAAGATATTTTGGCTTTAAAAAATCATTCACTAGTGACATTAGGGAGGCTAGATGTAAGTCAAGTTTCTAAGTAAAATAATTTATTTGTTCCAAGCCTCAATTATAAATTTAACATACGGGAACCATAGCCTGACCAATTTCTGTGCTACAGTTTCAGAATTACTAAGTTCTGCTGCCTTCCCAGATGGAGAGGAAGGATTTAATAATTATCCCCACTGCACATTAATGCCTTTTTTCCCTCCATAATACAGCACACAAAATACAAAAATTTAACACCACAAATTGCACAAAAGAAATCCACCTGTAAATAAATGCAATAAAGACATTTAATACCAAAGTTTGTCTAGTTCTGTGAAATTACTACGGACAGATCTACAAATGCAGTCTCCTAGCTCCCATTGATATCCTCGAGCACCAGTCTTTACAAAGGCATTTAAACACCTCTGTGCGTATTTTTGGGATATATGAAGAGTGAACCTTGCTAGAACATTTTGTATACGGTCTATAATTCTTCTTCAACTTCACACGAGACTTTCTGCTATCTTTTTTGTTTAATCCAACCACTGAAACAGAATGATATAGTAAGGCAGAAATTCTGGATAAGAAGCAAAAATTTGAAAAAATGGACTCCACTTTAGCCCGGATAAACAATTTAACATGTAAAGATCACAATGTACAAGTGTTACTGACTTAGAGGAGGATAATTCTTATGAAAGTGTCTGCCTCATTAAAAACAGGATCATAAAACAAAAAGCTCTGTGCTGCTAGACAAACTCCATTGTGTCTTGCAGAAGTGTCAAGGCTTGGCAAACATCCAGTTGTTGAAACATTGCCAGGCACATCAGATATATATTAATGCAGGATAATCTGTAAGAAAATCATTCTTTCATAAACATTTCTTTTCTTTGTAAAACCATCAATCAACTTCCTAGCTGAGCACCATGTGGCTCAGCTTAAGAGATCCTCAGGAATGCTTCAGTGTCTATAAACCACTGACTTACTTCACAGACTTGGTGCCTTTCAGTGCCCATTGTCCTAAGTATTTGCTGAAGTTATTTGGCTGGTTGTCAGCAGCTAATTCTGATTTGTAACTTGGGAAACCAGCAGCAGGAAGTCCTTGGATCTGACTAGTGACATCCTCAGCACCAATTAGCCAAGGTACAGACTGCCAGTAAAGAATTTTTCACTCTTCCAATTATTTAATAGGAAGATACAGGACCACCTAAATATCTGTCAGAAAAAAGAGCTAACACAAGCATCTGGTTATTTAGCCCATCTTGAACTGCAAAGAGAAACAAAAGGATACATACCTTAGTTCCAAAGTTGTTTCCTAATAAAGATATATTCTAAAAAACACAAGTGAATTCGCAATTCAACACACCAGCGTTGTAAAAATGAAGCAAAGCAGGAAGTTTCCAGAGAAACCTTTCTACAGAATGAATCACTTACATGGCTTATAAGGATAGAACTCATCTCTCCAGTGATTAAATACATTGAAAGAATGGCTGAAGTTATTTCTACACTAAAGGAACTCTACTGACATTCTCTGGAGTTCATCTCCAATTACCAGTATCTGCCTCTCTATTTCATATGAAAAAGGTAGTTTATTTAAGCATCTGATCTTCAGGGCCACTCACTAGTTTCCAATCTGAAGCATTCCAATGCTATTAGTTAAAATGTACGTTCAAATTCCATAACATAAATTAAAACACTGTTATTTCTCCATAAATTCACAAGAGTCAGGATGAGGAAATTAGCATTAAGCCAGTAGGAGAAAATACAAACAACTTCACCATAGCTGCAACTACTGGATTAATTTTTTTGTCCTCAGATTTATGAAACGTGAGGGACTGGAGGACTCCATGGAAAGGCAATAATGCATTTCATCTCACATTAACTTGAATACAATCCAATTTAGAGGAGACTAGTAACCTGAAAGGTTTTTGATGGCTTATATATCACCAATCTGCTGCCTGTACGAAGTTCTAAACAAAGTACTAATTTAAAGGAATAATACAAACCAGTGCACACATCCTGCATCACTATTCTTACTTGGACATGTCCAAATGACCTAGTTTGCAGCAGTTATCCCAGACACTTATTTAAAGGAAAACAAATCTATATTTTCTAGAGAACCTTGAAAAATAAAATGATAGGCTGAAATTAAAGTACTAGGAAAAAAATTAGGTGGTTTATTTCAAGCTAGATTGTGTGTTTGTACTGCAGCTGTGCCTGTAGTCTGGTCATATTTAATTCAATTTCACTAAAAATGGTTCTTTAAAAAGAATCATATCACACTCTGTAATGTTAAAATTATTTCTTGATGCCTGAATGATCTCAGTAAATAAATAACATTCATCTTCTCGTACAAAGAGAGCTTAATTAGCTCTCTTTTAAACTGAAAACACTTCATGGCTATGTCACCCAATGGAGATGCAATTTTTTTATTTCAAATAATTAATGCATGTTAGGAAGATCAAAATAAAGTGTGTTTTGAAAGAGTGCCCTTCATCTCATTTCTCTTTCTATAACCAAAAAAGTTACTAGATAAGATTTCTTCTTACCATAATTAGTTCTAACATGGTAGGAATACATATGACTCTAACCAGTGCTAGGTACAGTATAAACATCAACCCAATGCAACTTCTGTAGAAATCACACTTTTATATCACCAGTTTGGATACTGGAAGTGAAAAGCATACACACGATAGCTCTCTGAAATCATATTTGTCTGGAACAGTTTTTTCAAGAGATTATTTTTCTTCCACTTCTCCCTTCTAAGCCACCTCTATGGACTGAAATTATGACACATCAGTTTCAGCACTGCGGCAGCCTAAAGGAAAGTCTCAGTAGACATTTCTCCATCAAACATGAGCCCTTCTTTGCAGACAAAGCCTGACAATCAACTCTACTTGACTTGCCAGATCTGTTGTGCTTCTTCCATACCTTTGTTTTTCTTCTAAGCATCTCATCCTACAAGAATCTTAAAAATATCTCTATTGGATCTACAGTGGTCTCACACTCCTATATGCTGCAGATTTATGTCCCCTACTTATCTCTGCACAAAATCAAACATCAAGGTGAGGAGACAAGCTTCTTTTTTGGGTTTTTTTTTGTTTCCTCCCCCCACCCTTCTTTCTTAATTGCTAAGTTTTCTGCTGAGAAGCAGTTTTCTTATATGGCCTGCTGCTTGGCCCCTCAGTAATGAAAGCAATGTAATTAGAAAAAGTAGTTGGAAGGAAGAGCATTTGACAGTGGACAGTCCTGACAGTGACCAATGTAAACTGCTGCTTTGAAAGAATGAGAAGATGTATTTAGGGGTAAAAGATGATGAAAACAAAGCAAAGAACAATGGCATAGCATCTTAAATAGTCGCCATTTTTCTCCAGCCACCTATTTCTCCTCCATCTTGCAGTGAAAAGGATAAAGAAATTAATAGACTAACAATGGCTAAAGCTAATCTGCAGGCATCCTCATAAGGCTATTTATTGCAATCTGGACCAGCTCTCCAAATTTTCACAGAGCAGCCATACAGTGCATCATCCTAGCAGAGAGGGCAGTATAGGAGCCAGCACTAAGGGCCAAGAGTGGCAGGAGTGTAGAGGGACGCTTTATTAACTGAGAATTTGAACAGCTTAGGTTTCACCGAATTAGCCTAGCTGCGGCCTGCAAAGGCCTGTAAAGGTCTGGAGTTGTGACGCAGCTGAAAATAGCCTAATCTATATTTTTGTAAGTTGTACCAATTATAGAGTGTGTTATAGGTAAGTTAGAACAATGTAACAAGTTAAGTAGTATCTTCTTCACAAAAGAATGTAAGCTGTTTTACCGTACTTAAGGGCAGGTGGAGGAGAGAATAAACAGTTCACCATTTTACACTGCATCAGTGAAGGCGTCTTTCTTTTCTAACCCAGCTCCTCATTAAGTTCCTTGCTTCACAGGAGACTGAAGCTGTCTCTGGGAGCTCACTTCGAGCTTCTGCTTTGAAAGTAAAACTTCACCTTTTGCCTGAACATTTTAGAGCTTTTTTCCCCTTAAATCAACTTCCCATTTCTCAAGATCAACTCAATAGCTTTTCAGCTACTACAGAAGTAGCTACTATGTTCAACTTACAGGCTCCAAAATTTCAGCTGTCACAAGTGCTGCAAAGGGGTTTTCATTACACATACAAATTTGATAAAGTAGATCTAGAAAAAGCTCTGCAATGGCTACAATTCCAAGTTCAAACCTAGGATTGGTGCAAATCAAATCAGGCCTGCATTATACAAAAGGATGTGAGTGGTATTTAATTTCTCCACTCCTGATGCAAGAGTGCAAGCCCTATCACGTTTTACTGTAGCTAGTTTTAAAAATTCATATGCTGCAAAAACATTCTGCATAAAGAATGCATCTATTAACTATTTAAACTAAATATCTAAACTTAAGTATTAAAAATACTATGAAGAATTTAAAGCATAAGAGATTAAATACCTTTGAGCCCCAAATTGCATGTCATATGAAGGTGTTACCTTTTATTCTGGCACAATTCTATTTAAATTCTTAATAGAACTCCCTGCCACATTAAGAGCAACTTGTATTTATGTCAATATTAATCCTTATGCTTATGTGAATTCATATGTTTATTATACTTTTTCCATAATTCAGTTAACATATAGACAAAACAGTGCATACAGACTTCCAAACAGCTCTCAAATGTCCTTCACCAATAATTCACAGAGAAAGTAATATCTCATGGGATAGAAGGACTGACGCCTTTTGTAGATTGCCTTGCTACAGATAGGAAGCAACTGTTAGAAATAATTTACCAGCTTTTACAATAGACAGAAATTACCAAATTTGTATGTGGATTGGTGTGTTCAAGAGACAATGCGAAAAAATGGTAAAATAGGAACACAAGAAAGATCTGTGATGGCATAAAATTATGTACAGGAAGTCAAAACTAAATTTGTTGTAACAACTTGCAGAGATGATAATGAATTAAGGGGTAATAATAATAATAACACAGCCAATGAAAGCCTGTCCAGATAAACACAAAATAACACACTACAAANNTTATTATGTAGTACAGCCTGGAAAAGAAGATGAATTGTTCTCTAGATAATTTTTTGAAAGCATTATCTAACTTATTAACACAAATAAAAAAAAAAGTTGGCAGAATGTTAACACTGAATAAAAAGAGAATACAAAACTAAGGGGTAGCTAATACTATTCCTTTTCACACACACTTGGTATTTCAAAATTCTGAATTCTATCATGGCATTTCTTCATAAAAGTTATCATAAAGAAGACTGTAATAAAGCAGACACAAGAAAACAGACCAGGTAATCCACAATTCAGTTTGAGAATGACAGGGCTGAAGGAGAATACAACAAAGATCTACAAAACCATGACCTTGCCAAGACCATCAGGAAAATGTCAATATTTGAGATTCCATAACATAAGAGAACCAATGAATGTCTTGGACACAAGATTTAAGAAAAAAAAATATTACTGCAAACAGGAAGTATGAAACTCATTGCTATGGGCTGCTGCAGAAACTGGAACTGCACAAATCTATAAGAAAATTTACGAAGAAGAGGCTATTAAAGATGATTTTCAAACTGCAATCTCTCACATGGGAAGGCCCATGAAGCTGGGAGGCCATGCAAGGCTTAAGCTGAGCCTCACCTTGAGCTGCCTCACTTCTTTCAATGTCCCCAAAGTTCTGACCACCAGAAAAAAAAGTTCTGTTCCCAGTACTGACTACCACTGGAGAAAAGCAGAACAAGCTTACTGAGTATTCTTGCAGCTCCCTGACACAACAGAGCAACACTTCTTCATGATACCTACTTCAGTCATCTGTCAAGGTGTAAACAAGGCAGGAAAAAATGCCAAGTTAACTGATTATAGATGAATTCATGACTTTATAATAAAAGACAGTGTACTGAACAGCAATTCCAAAACCCGATAATTTTTATATCCTCTCTATTCCAGGCTTTGGTCTCAATTTAAGGGAAATGTGGGCTTTGGTGAGATATACTGGGGAATCCCACATTCTAAGTCAAAATCAAGTATAGATATATGAAGTTATATTTTCTTCAAACACCTTATCAGGCTGAAAACATAAACCAACTGAAAGAGAAATTGACACGTCACATTAGTAAAACAGGCAGCTGAGCTCTGCCTAAGCACGCACTTAGAAAGCTTTATCAAACAATATCGCTCTACTTAACAGAGGGAAACCTTTTTATTTAAAGTATTAAAATATTTGCACTTGAAAAACTGAGACAAAGGCATGCAATTCAGATTCCTAAATGCCTGAGTTTCAATTTGGTCTAGTGATGTGTACCAGAATGTCACTAGGCACCTAAGCAGAGTAGGAACACCAAGAGCAATGAGAATGATGTGTAACACAGAGCACGACATGATGCAAGCATGGCAGAAAACATCAGTGGTAAGTGCAGACAACTGTGCCACCTGGATCCAGGCAATAAGATGATCACCACTTTGTTTTATTCCAAGGGAAAAGAACTGCCAAAAACTAAGAGGTCTCGGCTTGCTTAAAAAATACTCATCCAACTGAGATGATTTTAGATGAAAGAAAATGCGAACTGTGTAATTATATACACTTACCTTGACAAATAGAAAGCAATCTGTGATTAGAACGTAGTAATTAGTTACAAAACGCTTCCCATGGATTTAATTACCCATCAGTCTACATGTTTCTTAATTACTTTTATCTCATTGAATCAGTAAAAATTTCTGCCTGGGGCAACTGCCACTCACTTATTTACACAGCTTCTAGTTTTTACAGTGAATATATTAAAGCAACATGGCCAAACAATGCTAGAATTACAGTTTAAATTTCATGCATAACAAATTTCTCCCTCAATTTTCTATGGAAATTATTTTCTTAGATGTGAATCCAGACCTAACTTTATTATCCATGTGTTCAGGAAGCCTGACAACATCCAATATATCATTTAAAAGAAATTCAAAGAAAAAAATACATTATACTCACATAAATTAAAAAAATTATTGACAGGCAAAATTGTAAACCTAATATACACATAACTTCTCAGAGAAATGTATCAAATTTCTAAATTTGGATCAAATCTTAAGATACAAGAACTTCTGAGGGAGTAAAATTGACACCAAATCTGCCCTGTTATTTGTAACATCCTCCATCATTAGCACATCCTCCTTGGTGTCAGTATTTGTTAAGGTCAAGAGATGTGATTAAGTCGCCCAACCTGCACAGAGTACGCAGCTGCCATAATGATTCACATGGACAGAGAATAATCACAAAAAACATAATTGTGGAATTTGCAGTTGCAGAAGTAATAAGAATGTCTAATTTGTCTACACAAAACCCAGAAGGGTCAATTCATTTGCCTGCATTTTGAGTATAGGGACTTCTGCTACAGTTATCTGCTGTTTGCTCTGACAACAGACTCTGCAGCAGGAACCTTCTCTTTCAATCAAATTGACAGGCACAATATTCCCAATATGAAATAAATAACTACTACACTTTGCATACATTTTTATATGGTAATGTGCAATGACAAAACTGATTTTTTCACAATTGAACTTTTCAGAATGTATGATTAGCAAAAGCATAAATATGGTTTAAGTGGCAAATGTCAAAAATCCAAAATAGCAGAAGTTAATATAACTTAGATTGAGAAAACACTAGAGTTATTCTAGCAAACAGCAAGAGCAAAAGGTAGGTTCCTCTAGCTGCTAACACATTAGGTATTATATATTTCTCAAAGAAACTTTCCTAAATGGCTACCATCTGGAAGCTTGAAAATAGCAGTGCCTTCTCTAATGAGAGTTTGTTTTGTTTTGGCTTTTTTAGGGGTTGCTGTGCTTTTATATATTTTTTAAAATATTATTAATATATCCTCATGGATCTTTTCTGTCTCTATACCAGCATTTCTGTAATTTCTCTTTCACCTTATTATGAGACACCATAAATTCCTTATAACATTTGCATATGCTTATAAATTAATAAAGAAAAAAAACATTAAAAATTGTCTATGAGATGCTATCTTACTGCATTCTTTCCTAAATGTTTCTCTATAATTTAATTTTTTTTAATGTAAAGTTATCCAAAAAAAAGGAAATTCCAGGATATGTCTTTAGTCTTATTAATTCAAGTGCGTATAAAAGACTGCATCTCCTATATTTTTATTTCTAGAAAACACACCAGCTTAGATTTATTTTCTCATGCATACAGGTATTGAAAATATTTCCACTAGAGCAAAGGAAAAAGTGTTGGAATAAAAGCTTCTAGCAAGAAAATCAGCAAAATCGGCCCTTGCACATCAGCAGGGATGATCATGGCATCTTTTGAAGCAGCAATGCAAAGCAGCAGGGTCAGCTGGCTGAGGGTGAGCAGCTGCAAACCTCAGCTGCAGCCTTTGAGGACGTGGGACACCTCACCTGCCCAACAAGACACCATCCCCTCTGCTGGGCTCCTTCCACACCTGGTCTGCACAAGTCCCCGCCTAACGGTGTGAGTCTGAAAATGCACGCCTCAGTGCTGTCATCAAAAGCCAGATCTTCCTCATAGCTTTGGCAGTTAAAAATCAATGAGTAAAGTAATCTTAATGTGCAAAAGTTGCAGGTCTGTTGAATTATTAATAAGCAATACAACTGTAAATGCTTTTGTTCACCATTCTTCAGTGCACTTGCAAATTATTTTGAAACGAAAGGTGCTGAAGCATGAAGATTATAGGCAGCCATTGCTTTTTGAAATCACAGTGCAGGGAATTGGTGGAATTCTTGCCTGCCCGGGTTATAATCAGACATTGTGAACTTTCCTTGAAAGCAGACTTCAAATTCACAGGGGTCCCCAGCCTTCAATCAAGAGAATGCTTGAAACGACCTCCATCTGCCATTTTAATGTATTCTTCCCAAAGACTTCCATAAATATTTAATATAAGAAACACACTGTTTAAACACAATGAGTAGCTTGTGAAATTAAAATTGGCTGACGGATTACACGATATAATACACAGTAAACAATGGTAGAAAAACCATAGGCAGAGCCACACACTTTCCTTCTGCTCTTCAACTAAATGAATCAGAAAGGAACGTGAAGGCAAATTTCATGACACCCTTACCAAAGATATAGCAAGCCCTGTACAACAGCCTCAATACAGAGCATGTCCCTAACCTCATGTGTGCATGGGCGCACAACAGACACTTGCCTGTCAGCTGGAGAGAAGACATATACAGAATCTTTTCTTTTTTTTTTTTTTTTCTGAATTGATTCTTTGCAAGGCAGTAAAAGCCTTCCTCCCCAGCCTCTTCAAAGCCCTACAATGATGAAGTTGAGAAGACAAAGCTCTGTCCAAGATTTTAAGTTGGGGCTTAAAAGGCTGAATAATTAAACGACCCAATTTTGAAAAACACTAGACATCGTATGACACTAAGCCCACAGCAAATGCTTTGCAGGCTGCCTGACATACAGCCTCAACCAAATCACTGAGACAACTGCATTAGCAAATCTGTCAACAAAGCACATCCTGGAGTTTTTTCACACATTTCCACCTTCTGAAAAAGCAGTTGTATGTAATTTACAGAATTCCCAAATTTAAACATTCACAAGGAGCTTAGCAATGTATGCTGCCTGCTCTGTGTGCCTGCATTTGATATTTACATACAGATACATATACGCATATATATACAGGAAAATAGACAAATTCATTCACTTCTTATAATAACTAAAACATTTAAATACAAAAGCATAAACACTAAGAATATTGGTATATTTGCAGCCAAAATTAGACTCCTAAAATATTTTAAAATACATCTGTGGCACATAACATCAGAATGTACTTTTCCACTCCAATCTACAGTATTGCTTTATCAGTAAGTGAGAAGGGAGTATTGCTTCTGTAAGAAAAACAGTTATTTTGTTATTTTTTAGGAAATATCACACCCTTGGTAGGAAAAAAAAATAAAAAAGAAAACCCAAAAAACAATGCAGGACAAGTATGAAAACAAGGCTTAATCCTGCATGGAAATGTATATCTAGATAAGGTTTAACTCCATATGAACACCTAAATATGACACAAATACAGGAATTCACTGAAGAAACCAACCCTAACATTATTTGTGTGTGAGAGGGATTCGTTGAAGAAACAATCCTAACATTACTTCTGTGTATACACACATACATACATAAATGTATTTATGACATGTATATACATTAGTTGTTTTGCAGATTTCTCAAATCCAGCATCTCATAATTCTATGAAAGCACCAATAGAAACATACATACAGTAGGAAACCACTGTAGTTACAGTCCTAATTTTTATAGTAATCTTTTATATGTTTTGAAATAAATGAAATTAATTTTAAGGCATATGAATTTTAGGTGAACAAATTGTTCTATCAGATGTATTTTTTTATTATTCCTGCTTATCTACAGTATCAGAAGAGGCTCCTTTTCTCATTTTTAAAACTCAAAACCCTTTAACCAAATTTTATTTAAAAGAGAAGTTACAGATCAAATTGATACCTACCCATTGTCCAAGTCAAGCCTTCCCAATCCAACTGTCAAGATATAAACCCTTTAAACTGTAATTAATTATAAAATTTGTACTTTATATATATCTAAATCTCAGTACATTTATTTTCCTCAAAAATTCACAAACATTTACTCTCCCTTTCCATCTCTCTCTCTGGATACACTTACTTCTGAAAAAGCTCATTTACTGAGATTAGCACACCAATTATATTCTCTGTACCATATGCAAACCAGAGTCTTGGAATCTACCTAGATCAACCACTAAATAAGGTTTCTAATCATTCCTCATTCAAGGACACAAGACCAAACCAAAAAATCCTATTATACATGCTTTGAAAATGATTCCTGATTCTCTTACCAGCTGTTGCTTTATACAACATACAAGCATGTACATATGTGTGTTACAACACATATATTTAACAGAAAGCAGTTTCTGGGAGACAGAAGAATGTGTGACAGGGCCCAAGATGATAATCAAGATAGCGCTTCAGCTGAGTTTCAGCTCAGCTGAAGTAGCATTAGATTCTAGTAAAATACAGAGCAATATGAAATGATGGGAAACGTCTGGTTTTCCCAGTTTTACTCATAAGCATATATTGATGGGTTGTTGGACAAAACAAGAAAAAAAACCAGAAAAGGGAGGGAGGCAGGGAAGGAAACATAGTAATCTTTGGAAGAAGGGGAATAAAAAAATAAAAACGAGTAACCCTGACCATGAGAGGAGGCAGAGTAGGAGGAATGCAAAAGTCACAGAATAACAGAGGTCATGAATCTGGTGTTTCCAAGTGCTCAGAGCACTAAATCTGAATTTACTGTTGACCCCAGAGAGTAAAAATGTTCTCCAGTTGTTCAGACCCATCAAGCAGATCATGAAAATTAGGATCTATAGAGATGCTCCTACTTATAAGGGCAACTGCTCTTTATCATCTTCACTACAATTAATTCAAAATATTTAAAGAAGTCCATGAACTAGGAAATTACTGCTTTCAAGAACAGATTACAACATTAGATAGCAGTGGCTTAATTTGCATTGCTGACAAGAAAATCCAGAAAACTCATTAATTTTACAACAGATACAACTCCTTATTTCATTACCTTGTTAACGCTTTTTTCTGCTTTATGTCTTCTTTTTGGAAGAAGAGTCTTGCTTCTCTCTCATTTAAACCTATTGATCTGGTCCAACAAACCATTTAGCTACTTTCATTTGGAATGAGTTTCCTGCAAGCTGTAATATGTAAGCATCTAGCTACAACTACCATGCACTGACACTCCAATAACACACAAGTTTTTAACGTCAAAGAATACCACTTATATGATATTTCCTTCTTGAGATATTTCTAAAACAGTTTATAACTTTAAGTGCCAGAAGCAATCAAACTATGGGGTTTTTTACAATGTTAAATTCCCAAATGCCTATTAACTTTTCCTTCCTTGCAAGTGAAATGTAAAAACATGATTTTGGAAATAAAGCCATGGAATCACTTAGAAAAATTTTCAGAGACCCCAAACAATGTATAATCTGAAAACTAGGTTTCTTCTTGTGCTAGTAGAAGTCTTTGCCTTGAGAGAGATGAAGACTGACAGCAGAGGCACAAATTTGGCACCCTCATGGCTGGCAGCACAGAGTACTTAAAGAAGGGGAGCTTAATAATTATTGTTTTAAATAAGCAGTGCCTGCAGACAACAACTTACAGAACAAGCAGTGCTTAAGCACTAAGTTGCAGTTACTTTCATGCCAAATTAGAATAAAATAGCTGGACACTATTTCTATCAAAGGGACATACACACATAATTGTGTAGATACCATGACTGCACCCTTACATGATTCTGCCAGTCAAAGGGATTTACAAACATCACATTATAGACCGTAAAGTGTAAATTCTCCCATTTATAAGAAATTAGAAAAAGCAGAATCAGTGCTGAATCAGGGGACAGAGAACACCAGGCTGGGTACTGCTGTGCTGAAGATGGTGCAGCTGTCTTCCAAGAAGCCAAATACTCAAAAAAATGTCAACAAATCCAAAATAAATGCTTATTTATGTAAAAAAACACTAATATTGAAGAAAATGAAAAGTAATGCTGAAGACCAAGAGAGTCCAATAAAATGAATACCAAAGACAAAGGCATTTGCCTTTCTCAGCATCCAAAATGTTGAGAATATTTATGTCAGAGCTACTGGAAAAACATATATTCTGAAAACTATTCTTGCCTGAATCATATCGGGAGTGTATGAAATTTTGCTGACTTATGAATCAAAGTCCACATTTTCCCACCAGGTCAATATCCAGGACAGAAGTATTTTATCTGACTTGTGGAACAGTAGAGATCCTCAACAGGCCTATAAATTCACAATACTTAGTACCATAAAATGATGTATTTCGTAAAAGAAAGTGATGCAAATAGTATAAATTTCCCAAGAGACTTGGTAATAATCACAATAAAACCAATTGAAACAAAGTAACTTCAGAAAAAATAATAAAACACTGTATTAATAAAAGCTGCCAATGAATAACTTGTTAGTTTCTCCCTGTAAACTAGTTCTGGGCAAACAGTCTTCCCTCCCCCTCCCTTTTTAATTCTTGTTTTCAATTTACCACTCACTTGGAAAAGTCACCTTACTTTTACCCTGCATCTCCCTCTGGTGGTTTCCTTTTCTGTCTATTTAAATGCAAATGTAGTAAGGAGATTCTTCTTGCCTTGCTCTAAAGCAAAACAGAGTTTTCATTTTCAACAATTTTCATCTCCTTCTCCTTTCACTAGATCTAAACTAACACAATTAAACTGAAGTTGTCTAACTCAACTTTCCCTCCCCTACCGTCCCTGCTGTGTGTTCTTTGTTGTTTCTCTGCCTCTTTTCCTCCGGCCATTCCTTCAGCCATACCCATGAAAACCCACCAGTTTTCTATGAGAGGGAACTAGCAGAACTACAAGAACAGACAGTCCATACTGCAACCATTAGTGCTCTCTGAAGTATTTCCTTACACACATGGGCGTTACCACACTGGCCTGCTGTTGAATTTGCATCACTGGGATTTACAAACCAGAATGCAAAGGATTTACTGACACAGTTCGAAGAAGAGATGTGAATGAGCCAACACCAGCCCTCAAATTTCTAAAGGATGTCAACCTGTTTGCTGACAGAATATAAAGGCACATGCACAGGAGAAGAAATTCAAAATGTAAATCTCAACTAGCACTGAAAACCTGTTTCTACCAAAAATAACACTAGCAAAGAGTGCATGTAACTATTGAATTTGCTACATTTCATGTTCCTTTATCTGGATTGTTTTGGGGGTTTGTCCTTGTAGAAGTTGTTTTCTTTCATCACTATTTTTGTATGGAGAATATTGCCAACAACATCTGATGCTTTTTTAATTTAAAAAGAATGAAGCCAAAGTTTCCAAGGACACAGGGTAACATTTTGATAGGCTTTCTAGTACTTACCACTTTTAACTATAAATGGTTTAAGTTGTTAAGTCATTACAGATTATTCTGAAACTTTCATCCACTATCTTATTTTCCTTAACCTGGTTATATTAAATTAATTTACTGTTCCTAACCCATACAAACAGCTTCTTACACTGAAGAGTCACTTAAGAAAAAATTATTCCTCTTGGAATCATGGCAGTAGGGAGCAAAAATCACTGCTGTAGCAAAAAAGAAATCCTTTAGAGTGATAGATGAGTAACTAACTACACAAATTGTTTCAACTCAGTGAGAAACATTCAGGAAAAATATTCACCAAGTGGAACACAAGAGCTTTCCTGGCTCCAGAAAAATATGATAAACAATGGGCAGAAAAATAAAACGCATTGAAATGATCACACAAAGTCTTTTCGAATGATATCTAATGTTAGCACCATCCTCCCCTCACTTTTATGGTCTCGAGACACACGTCAGTGCACCAGAGAAGCGTCAATCATCAAGCAAGAGAAAAACATAAAACCTATCAAACTTTAGGGTGGTCTTTTCTCAGGAAAAATGTCAGAGCATTTCACTTTGATCTCTTCTGTTTTTTCTCTTTTAGAAACATACCAGGAAAACTTCTCCACCCTATAAAAATAATAAAACACAAAGCCACACTTTCCAGTCCAGTCCAGAAAATAATCTCCAATGAAAATAGTTTCTTTGCAGTGACATCAAGTGACAAATTAACATTAAAAATGCTGGATCACAAATATTATAATCATAATTTTACTTGAAAGAAGAACTTTCTGCTTTTATCATTGATCAATAAGAAAAAGGAAATAATGTCTTAATAATGACACTAACAGACTAATTATACATCTAATTTTCAGTGTCTAAAAAAACCTACAGACTTCATTTTGTCATGTCCAGAAGCCTGTAAATTGAGTATAACCAACACTATAATTTAGGTTTCGAAATAGCTTCTATTGTAAGAGTTTGCCTTTGTTAATTAATTATTTCCCAGAAAAAAAATAAATCTTCTGGGACTAAGTGACCATTTCACTCAGGGAAAAAAATACAACTCACACACATTCTCTCTATATATAATTTAAATAAGTCTGTATGTTCTACACAGAAAACAGATCTCTCCTGAAAGTTTTCTTTTGAAGCTGAAAAGCGGAATACAAGACAGCAATTTCTTATTCAGCAACTTGAGAATACAACTGCTACATTTTAGTAAGAAAGTGGCCACAGTCTTCTAAAGAGAGACCACTCTGTTGAGGAGACACCTGGAATGGCAGCACTCACTTCTGGAATGCACAACTGATCTTTAAAAACAACTGATGAGAAATACAATTCAGATACAGAGAAATACAATTCAGGGCCTGGGGACGATGGACAAAGTCTGACTCTCTTAACAAAAGTCAAGACTTTCTCTAAAGGTTTATACACAAATTAGGTGATTAGCAGAATTTTAGAGTAAGAAGTCAAGTTTAAAAAAGCTGGTTCTTAATCTTTGTATGCCTACAGTGAACTGGTAGACCAAACTTCAGCATATAAGTAACATCTATGTAACATCTGAATGTTAAGAAATTGCTAGAAATCCAATTATTGTTTCTATATCTGTATCATTTTGAAGGCACTGAAGTAAATGGGTAATAGACTAGGAGAGTAAAAATTGAGATCATGTGGAAGCCACTTTTCAAAAAGCTCAGTTAGCTCTACTATTGCCTATCAACTACTTACAGCACTTCATAAGACACTCTCTCAGAAAAACAAATCTAGAAATGAAATTAACTCTTGAATTTACAGAAGTTCATTTTCCTAATACTGGAGTTCAAACAGATATACATAAGAATTTCTTGTTACATAAAATGCAAATGCAACATTTCTATCATAAAAGTTTCTTTCCTGTTCCAAGCTTTGGCAAATAAAAATCCAAGTTAAGTAAGCCAGGAAATAGTTAATGACTCAATATTGAATAAAATTTCACTACTTGAAATACATGGCCATTGAAGTCCCAATATACTGGTATTAAATGCATTTTGAAACCATATTTGGACTAAAATTAATCTTAGCATAAATATTTTTCTTCTGTATGGAAAATACTTTTATTGTGTGGCTGTTAAAAAAGCCTGTCATTCCTGTGCAATAACTCATCTATAAATGTATTCAATCACATAATCTTCAATGAAATTAAAAAGCAATTGCATGTAAATAGCAATCTAAATGCTTTTACAGGTCACATACTTAAATATTTGCTTGTTACTAGACACACAGAGCTAGGCTGATTTCACTGAAGGTGCATAAATGGTATAAGTAAATAACAGAGGCATGAAAGGTAACTAAAAATTTTGGTGTAGTTACAAATTCAATTACGTACTCTTTCCTTGCCTCTCCAACCTAAGATACAAACTGCTACCTTAAAGCTCAGCTGATTGTGAATACGGACAAGAACATCCAGTTTTATTGATTTCTGTTCTTCCATTCTGATGGAGGAAACACAGGCCCCGCAAGGCTGAGGGCAAACGTTCAGGTTCAGCAGGGAGAAAGCAATCCCCTATACAATCAATATATTGGCCTCACCAGGGCTTTTTTACAGTGTCCTCTGAAACTGCTGACCCAAGAAAGCAAGAGCATATGTTGTTCAACAGCCCATCTCTGATTAAAGGAATTATGACCAACATAAGTGGCAGAAACAATATAAAAAGATTATGATACATATGAAAAAACAATCCTGCAATAAGCAGTTGCAGAGACCTGTTTGAACAGTTTATTGCCATAAAAGAGTAACAGATACAATGTCACAAGTTCCCTGTGTTCTTACCATAATACTAGTTACTTCCCAAAAACCAAGACTGTACTACTGTGATCCAGGAGGGAATGCTGGAAGTACTAAATACTACAGTATTTCCAATTCTAAGAGTTTACAAATTATCAATATATACCTCCTGTAGAAATTAAACCAATTAAAATGCAGAAAAACAACAACAAAACCCAAAGTCATCTATCTACGCAGTGTAAATGTACATGCAGTCACAACTGTATGTGTTCTGCCAGGACTCAGACAAATGCCAGTTACCTCAGAAGCTGTAATTTTCATTTGTGAGAAGTCGGTCCAAGGCAGACTCAAGTTAATTCAATTTAGGTTCATCTGCAACAGGACAGTCTGAGTCCTGTATCTGCCTATGCTACAGTGAAATGCTAGCAGTTCTCACACATGCAACGTGAATATATTTATGAAGAACCAACACAAAGATAGCAATATGTAGACCAACACCTCAGATATAGCTGTGAAAGCCTCTTCTTATGGAAATAAAAATGTTAAATCATTACATTTATATATTAAAGCCTAACATGAATTTTATGAAGCTTAATATTCTGGAAAATGGAAAGAGCTATTATTACATATACTGTGCTTTTCTTATTCTTATTTGGTCTTATGTTAGCTACAATTAGTTATTTCAAGGTAATAATGATATATTTACTCAAATAACTACAGTAAAGTCAGACACTCCAAAGAAGATCATGCAGAACTGAGTGGTTTATACCGAAGTGTTTATTGCTGTTTCTATTAAAATTGTATTTGTATGTTTTTCTGGACACGTTTGGGGGTTTTGGTGCAGCTAAAGATATGTAAGGTTTTTTGTTTAACCATGTGAACGTGGCCCTGACAAGGACTTGTAACATCAGTCCAAAGACACAATCAAACCCTTAAAACTAAAAGGCAGCTAAGGACAGACTGTCTCTGGAGATTCAAAATAGTACACTATTTAGAAAAACTATAAGTCATTACAATGCCTACACTATGATACAAAATTGATGATCAAAATAAGTCCTACACACTTGCTTCTATATTCTCTTGTTTAAAACCATTAGGTGCCAGTAAACAGTATTAATAAACATCTTGTCATATGATAACCTGAGGACATAATGACTGGATAGCCTGTCAAGACCAGCAGAAAACAACCCCAAACAACTTCCAGTGAAACCACATTCTTAAATTTAAGGTTCAAGGATAGCAAACAAGAAGAACAAAACAAAAGAAAAAACAACAAACCATCAAAAATATGCTTATAGCTCTGTAGAACCCTGAACCACCAACAAGTTAAATGCCAGCTTGCTACAAACCAAACAAGTCAATTTTCTGACACCTGACCTACACCATTATTCGTACTACTCTATGAGCAGTAAAGCCTATCTGCATGTCTGCCATCTAAGACAAACAGGAAGAGTTGCTCTTACCCACATATTTTCCAGTAGTTACAAAATTCAAGCATAGAGTCAACTAGACTTTCTACCACAGAGCTTATTTACTTCAGGTTTTAGGACATATGGATACTCTGGCATACATTCAAACAATTCCCCGTGGTTTATGATAGACAGTGTACATGATCCTTGGGCAGCTCTAATAAATTTTAAAGTTTGGATAAAATAAATTTGCACCTACAAATGGATTGTTTTAGATGCTAAGCCCTGCAGCTACCCCTAACAAACACCTCGCAATGAGTTTTAGCATTTACACAGGGAGATTATCACAGTAGGCTCCTTGACACAGCAGAGCTCACTGTGATAAAAAACAAAACGCGCCTTCCCCTTCTCCCTGGGGGTGTGCTGGATTCTGAACCATTAGCAAATACAACTCCATTATGTGGGAAGGAAGTGGGAAATGGTTGTGCTCTGCAGGTGTTCAAAAATACATTTTCAGTAAGGGAGCAGATGCTTGAAAAGAAACAATTCAAGTAAGCACATGGCACCATAATCAGTCTTACTACTGTATTTGAAAGCAACTGTCTTCCTCTCAAATATAGAAGTTACTAGCTTTTGGCATCACATGTATTTTTTGCACCTGCAAGTGCTTGAATATATTACACTTCTACATATCAATGTATGGTTCTTTTAAAACAACAAGACACAACATATCACAAAAAATTATGAACAAGTCACGAGCCTGGTCACAATAAACCCTGTCAATTTACACGGCACAGGGAGTTGCCTAAAACGCATTTTAATTTTCAAACACTAATGCCAATAATGTAGACAGAATGGGGTGTATTAAAATACCATTACCTTCATTTTAGATGTTTCTGCTACCTTATAGTGCCAGACAATTGCTTGTTTTTATACTCTGAACATGTGAAACATCTATTGCTACAGAGCATTTTGGTTCAATTAATTCTGAGAAACCAATAAACCCAGACAGAGCCAAAGTGCATTTCTTCATAAATAAGTGTCAGGAAAATTAAGGTCTTTCCTTGCAAATGTAAATCCAACAAAAACTGGATCATTCAGCTCTCTTGAGTAAAACAGATATTCCTTAAGCAGAAACTCTGAAACAAAAACATAAGTTATTTTCTCACTAGCTGCACTTGTAAGTGCACTTTTCTTTTAAACAGAAACTGAGCAAAAGGTTACAGGACAGCACTGTGCATGACTATTGCCTTTTAATAAAGTGTCACTTTCTTCTGAGTATCAGAACTCGAGGATTTCTAAATAAGGCACTTAGAACCTGCGACCAAAGCCTCAATTAGTGTTGAAGGAATCTAAAGGGCATCTAAAAGTGTTGATTTGTGATTAAATGATCTTGCTCTGGGCTAGCAGTTCCAGTCAATGCACTAAGAACTGAGCAGGTCAGGAGACTGGACTATCCTGTCTATTTCCAGGTGGCCCTGGCAGCTGAAGGGAGAAGGGTATGATTGGGCTAGAAATAGTCTGACTCTTGTCATACCAAATTCATACTTAAGGAGAGACATCAGTCTTCAACTGCTATTCTGATACTTCTTGTGAATATGCTTTGTTTTGCTTTTTAAAGCTGTTTAATGACTTTCCTAAAAAGCAATTTTTAACTTCCTTAGAATCTGTTTATTATTTTACACACTGTAAATCAAGCTTTTTCTGTGACTGCATATATGTAGCTTCTTGTCATTAAAAACTCCCTCCTTTTTATTTCTGTCAGATGGCACACCCCGTCAAGGCACGCACCTGCCTTTATGCTAATAAAAATCAATTTTCAGCTTAACCAGATCCTCCTTCCTTTTTCACAAAGACTGACAACATAACCTCAAATGGGAAGCTTAACTTCCTTATTCCTCCCTTTCTGGCTTTTTTTTTTTTCAGGTCCTCTAGGGACTCTCTCCACGATGACTGTCCCCTAGAGTCAAATTCAATATAAGAACACCTGCTTCTTTTATCCTTTTGAATTCCTCCAATGTCCTAACCATTTTAACTCTATACTGATTTTTCAAACCTATTTCTAATAGGCCTACAAATGACACTATCAACTCTGAAAGTAACTACAGCACTCTTTTCCAACCTGTAGAGCTATTAAATAGATGCTGTACTACCAAATCAATTTTTCACTAAGTTTCAAGCATATTTCAGCACTGTCAGCATTTTAATAGGCCCATATTCTTATTTCAAGTACTTTTGTTTCAACATTCAGGATAATTGTTGATAACTAGTTTTCCAGATTACTGCTCTATGTTTTTGCATCTATCTGCCACTAGAATTTACTCAATCCAGAATCATAGTCTCCCTCATATGTTATTCATATTCTGAAGGAGATGGTAACAAACACAGCAAATAGGTCTAATAATCTAGGCCATTCACTGCCCACTGCTTTATAATTCTCTGTTTGCAGTGCTCTGAGAAGGAAGCTTAAGAAAAACACAGTTTGCTTTGACCTAAATTTATTCTCACAATAGTTAATTACAGTTATCACCCCTTTAACATATGAATGATGTGCAAAAACCTACAAAGTCCCAGCGATGAAGAAATTAAAATTATAAAGTTCATTATGCTTCAGCATAATGAATTCTCCTGTGGTTTACTAGCTGTCTGCATTTGACTCTTCCCTAAACAGTACTATTGATATACAAACACTTTTTACACAGCTATGCATTAAGAAAGAAGTTGTAAAAAGTGGATTCCTTTTAAAAGTAAACATTTGCTATGCCATGGCACTGACCTACAGTGGTATTTCCTATGCTTAGTAAACATAGTGCAGTGACATATTTTTCTACTGTAACTGTTTATCATTAATGTACTTCTGTTTCATAAAGGAAGGATAACAGCAAGAAAGTCTCTTCCATCATTCAGTATTGATAACAAAGCAATCACAGTCCTTTATAGAAACAATAAAGCAGGATTGCTTTCTATTCCATTCTATTCTCCTTCCCCTTCCACCTATTGCTACACTGCCACAAGCCACACAAAGAAGTTAATGTTTTCTAAGTTAAACAACTGGCTGTCTGCTTATCTGAAAACTTCAACGTGGTGGTGCAACTTCCAGCTACCTGTGGGTGAGCACAGTGCCTGGCAACCCTGCAAAGCACGCGGGCTGCAGCTCCAAGTCCTGTCGCGTGCCTCAGAGTGAACATTCCCAGCCTGAGTGGGCACTGCCAGCCCCCTTCTCCCCCACTGCCTGCGTGCTCTGTGAACTGTGGTTCAAAACAGCCAATAAAACCAAGCAGCACACAGAGGAGGGGAGGCAAAAAAAAGCAGATATTTGGGCCGGGGCCAGGCCCACCAACCGGATAATCCCGATTTACATCGACAGCTGTTCATACTTACCTGACGTGCGGCAGGTGCGGGACAAAAGGGTCACAGAGCCCTGCAGCACCTGCTGCCTCCACCCCTGCTCGGGCCACCAGGCAGCACCCAGCAGCTCCCAGCACCTCCTGGCAGCAGCTCCTAGGGAGCGTGCCCCACCAGCCTGCCCTTGGCACACTGGGCATGACACGCAGCTGAAGGAGGTCGCTCCTCACTAGACATCAGCTTGTAGGAGCTACCAGCCCTTCGTGGCTCTCTCAATGCCTCCTCCAAAACACACTCAGAGGATCATCACGCTGGCTCTGGGGAGGAAAAGCCAGCTGCTGGTGCTCAAACATTTCCTTTGGCTCGATCTTAAAAACCACAGAAGCTTTTTCGCTTTACTGTGCCCAAATTGCACAGTGAGCACAATTTTTGGAACAAGTTCTCAAGGAAAAATAATAATAATTTAGGTGCAAGAGACAGAGGGCTGGAGATGTCACCACTCCTTGTTCCAAGCCAGCTGTTTAATCATCACTGTGTTGTGCTCATTTTGGTGCCCCTCTAATGCACTGTCTGTCACGTGCAGTTCTTGCTACATGAAGTATTACTGACAATGGTATGTTACAGCCAACAATACTTTTAAACATTTTCCAGCCAGTCATAGTCAAGAGTCCCTGCTGAACAGAGCTGAAAGATTGTTCTTCCTCTTGTACAGGTAAACCAGAAATGTGAAGGATGTGTCAAAATGGAGAAATTAACGACCAGGCCTAAACACTACAAAGGTGCAGGACTAAGGCAACATGGAAAGGAGAGGGGAAAAGAAAACAAAAAACAGAACCAACAAGAAAAATCCAAATCAGACAGGATGGCCACAGGTGCTACTTTTACACAGCTCCATGGGATGTTGTTTTCATGGATGTCATTTAAAATCATTTCACACACAACTCTGACCAATTTCGTTTGGCTGAAAGTCCATGAGTTTTTTTCTTGAGCAGGTAACTGAACAAAACCCTCTTCTTTTCTAAGGGGAACCAAAGAGCAAGTATCTCCAGATTACGAAAGAGAACCCAAGGTCCTTTGATCTAGTATCTCTCATTTCCATCACCAGAGAGAAAGAAAGGGGGGAAAAAACCCACAAAGAAAAAAAGCTGATGGCTTTAAAACAAAANCACTATGAGTTCTACAAAGAAGAAGGAGCAGTAACTGCTTATACTTGGAGGCTGAGCAGCACACATTGAATGAAAACTTTTGTTCCAAGTGGTAAGGAGAAATGGCAAACCCAGCCCACACTGCAGTGCATTTGACCAAATTCCCAGATATATTAATTATAAAACACACCCATTTCCCTGGCACAAATGACACAAGTACATCATTCCATAACTGATACATCCAGAGGGACAAACACAA
>VXBU01013694.1:0-61154 GCA_013400315.1 Bombycilla garrulus | reverse complement strand
AAAAAAAAAAAAAAAAAAAAAAAAAAAAAAAAAAAAAAAAAAAAAAACAATAAAAAAAAGAAAAACAAAAAAAACTCTCTAGCTGTTATTAAAAGAAAAAAGGAAGAACTTGTGGAAGCACAAGAGCACTAAAAAGTAAATAAACTTCACTTAAGCACATGGAAAGACTCTAACAGTTAGAGGAATCAAACCTTATATAAAACCACTAGGATCCCAAGGAGAGATAGCTTTTACATCACGGTGTTAAGGATATGAAATTTACCTTGTTCTAGTACATACCTTAGTCCAAACAGTACAATCAGTAATAATACAAAATCAGCAAGCCAACTTTTTGAAGCATTTAATATAAGATTCGGCATTTATATTATGTATATTAGTTGCAGCATGGTTCCAACAATTACATGAACAATTCTGAATGATTAAATAACCAAAAGCAGCTGATTGGACCAGAATATATTTGTCACAGAGTACTTTAAATGATAAACTGACATTTATCCATTACTGCAGTGAAAACAGGAAAAGGTGCTCCAAGTGTCCAGCAATATTTCATATGGAAACTATGAAAACAAGAAATACAATACTTGAAAAGAAATCCAAAAGTAATCTTGCAATTAAACCTGAATTAGTGCAATCAGTAATCATCTTCAATTAGAAAAAGGAAGTTTCCAAAAATCAGGTTATGTAAATTTGGTTTACATTTATTCATTTACGTAGCAGTAGCATATATTCATTTCTTAACAGTATATCATAATACAATATAAAGAAATGCCTCTCACTTTATAATATCAAATTAACTGTAATTTGTACATTCCTAGTAGTAACTTGGCCAGGAGTGTGGGGAGGTATATCTTACTAGGTACTTGACTGAAAAAGTTAACATGCTTTGCAACCTGAACTGCAGGTAAAGAGCTAAGACACCCCTTAGATTAAATCAGTCGACAATGAAAAGATCCCTTCCTAAGAAGACTTTCCAAAATCTGTCCCTGCCTGAGCAGGAGGTGGTGACCAGAGAATATCCAGAGGTGCCTTCAGCCTCAACTCTGCAGTGATTCTAGGAAATAAAATTCTCCCAGCTTCCACATCGGAAAACATGACATCATCTCAGGTGTTATTTGAAGTCTGGCAAGATGCTATGAAGGTAGTGTCATGTTTATTTTAATGTATAAACTCTGCAAGGGAATTTTCTGGATACTTTGGGGAAAACAGATGGATTCACATTGATTTTAAGTATCTCATTTAGGTGTCTAAATAAGATGATTGTTTACCTTAACAGTCAATGGAGACTGCGCTTTAGTTCTTAATTCCTACACATCTTGGGTAGGTAAGCTAAGTGCATAGCATACTAAGAGAAGCCAGGAAGCAATTCTCTTGGAACAAACTACGTCATTTTAGGAAATGAAACCATGGTAAATAACTTTCACTGTGTTTGAAATCCTGCTTTCTTGTACCATTTTCTGTCAGTTTGACAAAAAGCATGAAGAACTCTGAAAGATACAGACTTATGCACATCAAGCCAAATCAAGTTCAATTACACACTTAAGTCAAATAAATGCACCTTTAAGACTGAAATCCACAGCACCAGATGAAGTCTACCAACATTATCTTTCCTTTACATGTTCATTTAATGGCAAAAATCCAACTTGCACCTCTGTGCTGAAAATAAAACAAATTAAAAAAAATAAACAGGAAAAAAAACCCACAACTACTTAAAGTGGAAGAGTAAAATTCACAGAACAGTAGAAACATATAAGACTTGCAGCAATTTTGCAAGATTTAATTAAAAGCTGCAAGACAGACTTACAGACAGGTCTTTTTAAAAGCATTCATGCCTTTGGAATATAGTAATATATAAGACTTCAGCCACTCAATAGTCCTTTGTATTAGTGCACAGTTTGTCTTACCGTGCATACATTATGGTTAATATTAAATTATTTCATCTTTAGTGTGTACCTGGGGTGAGGGGGAGACTGCCCACTGGGAGGAGTTTTTGTGCCATACTAGCACATATTTCTGCCTTCTACAGCCTTGTCTGCATAAGAAATCTGGAACCAGGAATTCCCCAGAAGTAATCACAAAAATGACTGTAACAAGGAACACAGGTCAGGTATTCTTAAACAATGCTGTCATCGTAATATCTTAAAAGATTTCTTGATTTCTAAATTTCCTCTTAGTCATATCTTAGTCAAGACTGACACAGGAGTAAGACAGTCTAGCCAGGAAGCAGCTTAGATAACATGTTCCAAAACAATGGAAGAATAAGTTTGTACTTCTTTTTTCAGTGGGCATACCGAACAGCAACCTGGATGCACAGTGCTATTTAATGATGGCATGTTAACATGTACCACATTCAGGAAACTATTAAGGATACTAATCACCATATAGACTAGTTTTAAAATTAACATATTAGGAGAAGCCCTCTCATGTGTTCAGACAATGAATCAGCTTCTAAAACCAGAAGTAGCTAATACAAATGAAATGCTAATTTTTCCCCAGACAGTGAAGCAACACTCTCTGTGTATTCCAGTTCTTTTGTAGCAAGTGAACATGAGTTTATTCTCTCAGACTACAGTGTGGACCCTTGAAGAGGTTTGGTTTTTTTTTCCTATTTCTTTCCCATCTGGATCAGCACTGGAGCACTGGGAGAAAAGAAGGTTCAAATCTTACATTTCCACACAATCAATTAATTGTACACAAGATGTGCATTTCCATAACTCTTAGTACCCACACATTGTTACTGCCACAAAAATAGCTTCAGTTATTCTTTAGATGTTCTCTCAGCAGCAAAATAAGCAATGCAGACTTGTTCGTCTATCTCCTCTTCACCCTCAGTCACAAAACAGTGACTTTTGAGTGCTGAGGAGTAGCTCTGCTCTATAGTAAGAATATGTAGGACATCACCTTCCTCAAGAGACCTACTTTCCTGTATATATGGAATATGAATTGAAATTCATTCACCTCTTAGATCATACTCCAAAAAGAAGACTTTATTTTTTTTTTCTGACAACCAATGCATCACCAGAAAGAATCAAGCAAACTTTAGTCCTGCATATGCAGGAACTATCTCACATTTAATATGGCCCCTCTCTACACACAGATACCTAATACCGTTTTATATACTCTGCTACATTTGTGCAATGCAGTCACATTCTGATGACAGTAAAGTTGTGAAAGTACCACACAACATATTAGGCCAGCATAGCTTACTGCTTACAATATGTAGATCAAAAAGTATGCAGCTTGACATTTAATTCCTTAAAATGAATATGATTGTGACAAGTAGAAAATGAAAGATAGTATTCTAAATCATCTAAGGACAGACACAGTAAAATCAGAAATCACCACAGAAACATCATAAATTAAAATTTCATATTAGAAATATCTGTTAGAGAAAAGAAGTCAGCAGGTCCTCTACATGTACTCCTCAAGTTAATACCTTTTGGCAGGATGAAGCTGTTCAAAGAAATAAAGCTGAAATAATAACCACTGCAACGGTATTAACAGACATTTTTTCAAGCTTCTTCAATCTTATAGTCTGTCCAAGAAATCAGCAGAGCACATACATGTGACTTACTGGCAAAAAAGAAAAAGGAAGGTAATTGAGCCAATTTTTTTTTATATCATTGCTGCCCTCTTCTGGTTTAAAACTGCTTATTCTCCATAGTTCACATACTAACTAATCCATCTCAACCAATTACATTACATTACATTTATATGGAACATGTTCAGAATTAAATTAATATCATCTAACACACAAGCAATTCTGGCATGCTAAGAGTCCCACACACCTTTAAATATTATAATTTGAGAGTTATGAATTAAAACCTATTATTAAAATTGATTGCTAGTATAATTTTTAAAAATTAACTGTTACTCTAAAGCACAGGAGTCAGCTTTGACATCATGACAGGTGTCAACTTAAGGTTATCAGGAAAACAGAAAACCAACAGAATTTGAAAATGCTTATTCAAAAGAAGCATAAGGAGAAGACAGAATCACATTTTGTATTTATTCAGCCACAGAGCTTTTACTTGTTCCATTACAGAAATATATCTAGCAAAGTCAATTCAATATAAAACCAGTAACTCATAATTAAAGAGTTTATTGTGTGTTTTATTGTGAACTTCTCATATTGCCAAGATCCAAAAAACCAGGCAGATATAAATAACACCTACCCTTCTTTCTTGCCTAAATATCAAACAACTCAATACAGAATTGCAGAATAAAAACAGTGACTACAAGTTTATTCATTGCTCAAGGGCTGGAGGAACTCAGAATATTCTGTCTTCATGATGCATGTAGCCTTGTCCATTCCACTCCATGTTCCCATATATACATTTCCTCCCACTAACTTGGCATCATAACTTCTCTCACCTTTTGCTACTGCTCAGAGCAGGCTTAAAGAACAGCATACCTCAGCACTTCATCAGGGTTTTGTGTCAAAATCAAGAGAGCCCCATGTTGCACATTTAACATCACCTTTGCAGCTCTTTTTTCTCTGCATTAGTGGATGGCGATGGTTTCAAAATGGGGGTTCAGATCATTTAATGAACTTTATCTGCACTACTCATATAATTATTCTGCTGAAGACAGAAAATTTTAAATATATGGTCAAACAACAATAAATAAATTTATTGTAAGTTTTTCAATAATAGCACCAAGTGCTTGTAGCAATTGATCTGTTAGTCACACAAAGAAGCTGCACAGTAATGGGCATTTTACTTGTGATGACTCTACAGATTCTAGGCAAGAATAAATTTCCTTTCTCTTGCTGTATAAAAGTTAAGTTTCTTATGCTGAAAGTTTTCAATGTAACAGCTATTTTTGTCCCAAGAATACAAATAATATGAGTGAAAGCCACCATAGTTCAATCGAGAAGTTTGCCAGAATCAACTATGTTTTGAAGCTATCCTTTGTCTTGGTTTGTTTGCTTGTTTTTGTTGGCTCTTTCATCAGCAGCTATAGAATTAAAGGCTTCATTTTGATCTTTAAAAACACAGCATGTATACTTTGGAGGATGGAGAAGAAAAAGAGAGATCCCTGGAGTTCAAGAGCTGCTACTTCCATTTAACTTGGAAATGCCATTGCTACTGACAGTTGCCACCTCATATCACAAACCAAGGCCAACAGAAACAGTACCAGAGGCTTATGCCTGCAAGGACAAAATGAGCTCTTTTTCTCAAGAGAGAGATGTGTCTGTCTAGGCAAGAATGATAGAGAGGATTGAGGCAGAAACTGCATTTAAAAGACAAACAATACATATACTAAAATCTTGCAAACTCTAAGGCCTTGTCTGAAAAAAAACAGACTTCTATTCCCCCCCTTCTCTGACCAAAACTGCCCATAATTTAGGATAGAAACACGTTAGATATTTCTTGCCCAGTGGCAAGCACTTCACTGGCAAACCTTTCTAAAAAAAACCCAAAAACAAACACTCAAACCCTAAAACAACACAAATCAAAACATTTTATATTTCAAACACTGATTAAAAAAATCCCAAATCAAATACGCTTGGTTTAAGTTCCCAAACAGAATGCACTGAGCCTTTCTCACCTAGTATGAAACAGACAGAAAGGAGGAGGAAAAGCTAACTGAACACCAAGTCCACATCAGGCATTAAAATTATATTCTACAAGTAGCTTATGGGGACAGTTAAAATACCGACATTGTTCTCAGTCTCTGAAGTTATGATTGCCAACAGCATAACAATGTAGACAAGGTAAGCGGTAAATGGAGTCCCAGAGTTTCTGCAAGCATATGTGGTAGACACCGGTACATTAAAGTATCACCAACTCCAATGGTCATTTTAAAAAACTAATTAATGTAAACATGGTATCTGTCTTGTGGTTGCTGTTAGAGAAAGAGAAGATCAAAAGAATCATCTTGGACCCCATACCCTGAAGAGAGAGAAAAAATAATATATATGCTAGCAGGACAAAGAAAAACCTGAACCTTCCTTGTTTCCCTTGAATGTTACAAAATGTTCTACCATAGTAAGATCAATGGGATAAACACAATACTCCAGTATTCCAATCAAAAGATCAATTTTAAGTATACTAAGAGCAGTGCATCCAAGAGTTGTAGAGCCCCTCAGGTCACAGGCTGTAGAGGTAATTTATCCACCAGGCCATGAGATGTTGATGCATTCCTCTGATAAAAGACTGCCACCAAGTTAATTCTAAAAAAATGGATCGCTCATGCTTTCATTCTGCAGGGGTTCCCAGAAGTGACATAAAGGGCTTAATAATGTTCAGAACTGACTGGCTTTGTCAAGCTGATAAATTTGAATGTCTTTGCCATCCATAAATACTTTTTTTCATTCAAAGTTTACAGTGATTGAACTTTTATGTTCTCTGTATGTGCAGCATAGATTATCATTCTACTTGTACACATATCTATATTTAAAATTTCCATAGTTTCTCTCACTACACTAATCGGTTTATGATGTGATTTATTATTATTTTTTTTGTATTTAACTCGTAAATCAGTATTAGCTTATGTAAACAGCATTAATTTCCAAAATCTGGGTTTGTTTCGTTACTTAAGCCAAATGACTATAAGGAGCTACCTCAGACATACAGAATTGGTTTTATACCTAGACAGAAAATTTTCTTTTTATTTTTTTAAATACTGTAATAGGTCAGGCTCCAGTTAAAAGCTGGCTGAAACTCATCCAAGGTATTACTCCACTGACTTCCCTGCAGTTACATCAAGTATGAGCCTGACCCTAGGGCACACTATTAAAATTTTTTAAAAGTCAGATTCAGCAATGTTCTTTTTTTTATTAGGGAACAAACAGTGCAAAACTACACAATGATCTATATTCAGCAAAGGAAAAGTGAGATCAATCAAAATGTCAAAGATGTATAAAAGATGCATCAAAATAGAAACCTATATCAAGTACAAAACATTTCACAATAATGCAATCTGACTATGGTCCTCAGTCCAGTAACTGCTATGAAAATACTGCACACTCTCAGGGAAGCAAATGCACAAGCACAGATGAATGCACAGCATCTGAGATATGTTATACCTTTCCTGCATGAGACTGCAAGCAAACTGCACATGTGGCATATCTACCACTTTTGGAACATTTGCTGCTCTCATGTAAACCGTGTCTTTAGAGGCACCAAGCTCCTTTCCCCTTTTTTAAATTTGAAAATACACATCCCCATTTCCCCTAGTAATTATCACAAATTAATAGCAGTTCTTATTTCTCAGTCTGCACAGTGATTCCAAGGAGCAAAAGACACTTGTAGTGCTTTCAACTAACAATCATTTATTCCCCATTACTTACTTAAGAGAAATGCAATTAATGTCAGGCTTACAGATTTCCACTGCAATGAACAGAAAATTAAGATGCCTGTCTAGAGGAATGCTTAGTATTTTTCATCACCCATTTAAAACATACATATCAGTATAGACAATCCCTACATGGATGAAACCTTTGAGTATTACATACTGACTGAAAATATAACGAGAGCACATTTTCTTACAAGCCATTGTGAGAGAAGGTTTAAGAAGAATGCAACATATGTCTCAGCAAGCTCCAGAAGGCTGTATTAATATGTGCTACTCACAAGAGCTGCTGTTTTGCATCACATCCACTCCAGTGTTTGGGGCTATACCCAACTAGAAGGAGATGTGATACTGAACAGAACAAGGGCTGCTCCAAGTCTGTGCAGTCCAGGCTTGGGGGATAGAAGAATTAATGAGGAAATGAGAAAAAAAGCAGATGGTGCTACAGTACTTCCTACTGCATATCTGCCACCTCAAGCGGTTTCTATAGAGGCGAAGCCCCGGGGCCCCACCTGGTAGACATATAATTACCCTAAATGTGCACTTATGTTTCATTACACCTTAACCATCACTATGCACACTGATTACAAGTATCAATCCATTTCATTTTCATACACCTCTGCAGTTGTACAGCATTCAACTGTGAAAATTCAGCACTCTCGTCACTCCTAAAACAAGGCCCATGCTGATAAACAGCAGTGGGCAAATTATTTGTCACTCTGTAGGGTGCCAGGGGGGTTTGATAAGGATGACATCACTCCCATTTTACCAATAACAATGACACTAACAAGAACATGTAATCAGCAAGCCTCAGTGCTTGGTCTAGCTGTGGCAGGTGCAACTTTTTTTATGCTGTAAATAAGCCAGGCAGCATTAGCTTCCAGCACAAGTACAAAACTATTTATTTTATCAGAATGTTAAGCAGAAGTTGGCTTCCATAAGGCACTGCAGCTGCTGCCGCTGCTTCTACAGATGCTTTCATTAATTTTATCAAGGACATATTGAAGTAAGTGCTTGATCAGCACAATGGCTATTTAGGAACAGCTGGAGAAATGAAACAATTAACTTAAGGAGACTATACAAACCCAATATGCAAATTAAAATAATTAAATAATTTTAAATGCATTAAAATACATGTAATAATGGAGCACAAAGCTTTATAAAGCAAGATTTGCTTTAACTTACTTACATCTAAATAAAATTCCTGCAACCTTTAAAGTTATCCATGTCTTAACATTGTAATACCGACTTAGGTACTTTAAAAATTAAGTTACAGTGAAAGATATTGCAATTTATAATAAACAAGTATGAAAAGGACTTTAATATCCTTAAAGAAGTTTCATTCTATTACTTGCTGTGAAGAGATATTTTGCCACAGTGGACCAGAAATTTAAAAATGTTATTTGTTTTATGACACCTTTACTACTTGGAATACTTAAAGGACAAACATACTTAATATATTATGTTTTATTTCTCCTTCTTCAGAAAAGAATTTTATACTGTGCTCTAACAAAGCATTAAAAAAAAATCCACTTGCTTATGCCTCCTCATTCAAACTCTAATAGTATCTGGTTGATTGAACTGCCAAGAAAATTTCTATCCCTGTGTTTGCAAAAAACTTTCCACCTAACAGCGGAAGTTGAGGAGCTGAAGTTTCACCTCCCTGCATCTTCAAGGCCATCCAGCCACCACACAGATTTTGGAAAGGACAGCAACAGAGAAATTAATGCTAGTTTTATTTCCTTCTCTGCCTTTGCTCAGGATACTAAGGGTTTTCTGCAAAACAACTATTCTGTCTCACTGCTGCAGCCTGGGAAAAATATGGCTAGATGCAGCTACTAGCATATTCACATAGAGAGAAAAAGAAACAGAATGGTAAAAATAATAAAGAGTATTCTTCACAATAGAAAATCTGGTGTAGGGCCACAATAATTACTTTTACACAAGTCCTCTGGGTATTTTTACTGAAGTAAGCTTAGCTGGATCTGCCCGTGGCAGATGTGACACACTATCCTAGATAACGTTTGGTGGGGGGGAGCTGCAGCAGACATGCCCAAAGAAATCACTCCTATGATTCTGTACATTTTGTCCAGACATGCCATTTGAATCTCTTGCCTTTCTATACCCAAGTATGATAAGAAGCTTCTTGTACGGAATAATCTACTCTATTTGCAGAAACGGGAAAGTACTAAAGGATAAAAGATAGATCTTGTACACCCTTCCAATGTTTGAATGCATTTGATATTTACATCTACATTTATTGTCAGTAACTATTTAAGTGGTCTGCAAGTACATGTATTTCCAGTGACATCTATGAAATGTACCTTCATGGATTAACCAAAAGGCCTTTAAAAACCCCAGAGTTCCTGAGCAAAAAAGTCTTCACTACTGGTAATGAAACTGAACTTTCTTGAACTCTTCATTAACCCTTCCTCCTTCATGTTCCCCAACTAGAAGCTCTATTTATTAAGCTTTGCTATGATAAAATGTGTTCTAACAAAATTCTGTTCACATGATCTGTGTTTAAATAAAAATACTGAGCACAGCTGAGGGACAATCACTTACTAACATAACATTAGCTTGTATCAATAATGCAGCCCACACAAATTTTAGTTCAAATACATAAAGGTAAGTCTTACTATTTGAAGAGTATTACATACTAGCATTAGACAGACCTCTGCTAAATGACTGCTATGAGTACTTGTAATTTTCTTTCAGTAGGACTCTGCAGGTTAAAAATTAATTTTTTTTAAAGTGCTACTACTAATGTTCAACTCTTGTTCAAAAAGTATGTCAGCTTACTGTTTATCCAAAGGCAATGAAAAGGTCTACTTCGTAACAAGTAGGATTCCTACTGTGCAGCCAAAAAGGAATTTGAAAAAAAAAGGCAGCTGAATAAACTGGATTTTCCTGCCTTGCAGAGTATTCATAAAGATTAAAAATCATATATGTTTTATCTACATACAACAAATTTTATTTTGACATACATCTCTATCAAACCCTTCAAACAGTTTCATTTCCTTAACCATTCCTTTCCTTAAGTAATTCGGAAATTTTTGAGGTTTTACCACATACAGAAGGTTAAACAGTCTAGATTCTGATGAGCTAACTGCAAAGCAAACAGTCAAAAAAATCTAGTTACGGGAGAACACCTTGCTCTACTCCCAAATGCCACTTTTTGCTCCTAGTGGAGCAGTATTATTTAGGTTGATGAGAACAGCTTCCTCAAACCACACAGACTTTTCAAAGGTGACAAAGACAACTGAGATTTTCGCCTTTATAATTTACAAAAAAACATCTCACAGATTTCTGAGGTCTGGTTTACATGGTACAAGCACCTTGAGATATTTACATAGTAGTGTCCTAAAGCGACTCAGGGGTAGCACCCCATGCAGCACAGCATTATAGTCCTGAAACGATGAAAGTAGTTTAACTAGCAGGAGATCCATTTAGGAGATCAGGCAAACAGGCATGCTTAACTATAGATGACTGGAAGGAAGCTGGGCCAGGACAGCTACAATCATTTCAATATCTAACACAGTGTTAACTTCCAAATCAATGCCCAGTGATCTACAATGCCTTCATACAAAGGACAGTGATCCAGAGTTTGCTGTCTCCTTTGACCATTTTAGGAAACTCTGCTGTTATGCAGTGGTATATTTAAATGGTATATTACATCTGCTATTGCATGGAAAGATAAAACCTGAAAAAAAAAAAAAAAAGAAAACTTTCAGGCTTAGGTAGATCCCATTTTTTCCACCATCACTGCGTTGCATACCACAATTTGATAAGAAGTAGATCTGGCAGATTTTGCTAAAATTTACTTTCTGAGGAAACCATGAAGCTACTTTCATAACAATGAAAATGTCTTCAGGTTAAGGAATGAGATACTTTCAAACTTCTTCTCTTTGTCATTGTGACAACAGCAGACACTTAACCTAAGAAACGCTTCCAAAAGCTCAAAACACCAAATATAAAACTGACACCATTTGGCCTGTTCTTCACAATGGGTTCAGACAGGTGAACCAATATTCATTCCACAGTGAATTTCAGTGCTAAAGGAAGGAGTTTATGCACATGCAAGTCAGCAATCCATGTCACTGTAACACACGGGCCTGCTGCAGTGTTCCAGTACAAATACATTAGTTACATGTACTCTGTATTTGCTTACCCCTCTAACACAGGGCTGGAACTAAGACAAGCTGGATTAGTATTTTACCATCATTTTTTATAATTCATTTTTGAAAAGGGGAAAAATAAATTACAAGAGGAAAGAAAGCAATATCCATATACAAAAAATGTGATTTGTACTACAACATCCTATAGGTAATGACATGCTTTCATGTCCTTTGCACTTGGTATATCTCCACCATATAAGGCATCAAGCTTTTATCACCAGCTTGGCAGCTTCTGATAAACTATTTTCACAGCAAAGTAAAAAAATTAAACATCTCTGCTAAAAAGTTTCCAGTCAATTGACATACATTAAACTCAGAACTACAAATTGATGTAGAAAAACCTTCTAGACTACCTGAGAGAAAGTCTCTGTACAAAAGCACATGAAGTTCATAGTTTACTATGTATATACAATTTTTCAAGCTGTGTTCAAAATCAGTGCAACATTCATGGACCCTCATCATTATCATCCACAAATACAAAAGACTGAAAGAGTCATAAAAATAAGTAATGGATTTTGTTACAAGCATAAAATCTCATAATTTTTTTTTTATTACAAATCAAGACTAAAGAAATGGGTTCTGTGTGGAAATAATTAAATGTATAAAAGAATTTCATTTCTCACCTACAAAGCAAATAAGCACTTGTGTATTTTAATGTAGCAAAAAGTTAAAGGTTCTGGAATGTTTTGCATTAAAACCTCTCTCCTCTTTTGATCTGCTGATCAGTTTTGAAAAATTTTTTTGAAAAAATATCCCTGTCCAGAATGCCTAGCAGCATGGCCATAAACACTTTCCACTTTGAGTACCTCTGATATTTGACAGCTCTATGAGCACTTGAACATCATTTATCACATTTATTTTTAATAGCTCTCCCTGGGCACAGCTGCCTTGGATGCCAATCTTCTTTTCTTTTGCCTCCTGTAAATATTTGAAATAGCTATTCATTAACAGTTGCAGATTTATTCGGCACTGTTGTACTGCTTGTGAACTGAAAATGGCTTTTCTTTTTCTCCCCCTATCTTTTGGCTGATCTGAAAAAAGCCTGCTGTTTAGGTTCAATCTGTCAGGATTTAAGTTATGCCCCAGCTGAGAGCTAATCAAGGGTATCTGACCTGTTTTACAAATAAACTAGGAACAAGAGTGTTTTGGGTTTTCTTTCCTTTTTTTTCTTTAGAGCATTGGGCCCATATATGAAAACAAACCATGAACAGGTCACAAATAGTTATCCTAAATTAAAGCAGAAGAAACTCGTCCAGAAACAACTTGTTCTCACAGGTGCCATTCTAAAGGTTCTCAAGTATTCTCACTGACAGCTCTTAAACCTAGCTTACGTACAATATTTGAATTTCAGATTTCAGTACTTTTGCACAATATATACAGCATTAAAAAGGCATGTATTAAAGCTATCAAGACACCCTGGCGTGCACATCAGGAGTCCCACATATCTGTACAAATCATAGCTTTTATTTTCATGGAGCAATATCGCAGAAAAAAAAAATTTGTGTCATTCATCATGATTGCTCCTAATCTATATCCACGTACAACCAAACTGTGTACAAAAGCCATCTCCCTAATATCTGAGCTTACCAAATTGTACAAAACTCTCAGGTGCATTTTAAGGTCTATTTTCTTTGTATTTAGACTAGAGCTCCCTAAAATGTACCAGTGCCAAATGCACCGAAATTGTCACTTCTGTAGCATGTAATAAGAACATCAAATTTGTGAAAGCAGGCACTTGCACGTGAGAGGGTTTTAAGACAAGAAAAACTGCAGCCATGTCTTGTCTAATGAAAAAAGCCCCTAATGCCTCTTATACAATATAACTCTCTTCCTTCAGAAGGCTGCTAAAGCTGCAGAATATATTTTGTTTAAAAGAAGTGTTGCTCAACTGGTCTTTGTATTACATGGTATGAATGATGACAGGGCAGCATGCAAGTAGTGTTTTCTTCTATCTAGTCCTGTCCTGTTATTTCATGAACAATCACAATCACTGTAGCATTATGTCTAAAGCTGGCATCAAAATATTTAAACACATATTGACTTTTGTCTTAACATAGTAGGAGGTACTCAAGGGAAGGTTAAAAAAAAGGACAATAGTTGACCATGAGAGAGATCCATCTAATCTCTGGGACCAAGCCAGCAAATTTATTTTTTATAAGATACATTTCATATTCTCTCAACATTCTCTCCCTGTTGTATCAAGGCTCATCACCACCCAGAGTTTTATTCTCACAATGACTTCACTGACTATAGCATAAAAGATTAGACAACTTATTTTTATAACTTACACTTTACACTTGAGATACGCTGGGAGTTGAGTTGCTTGATCTTGATGTGCTTCTGTAAACTGCACCTTTATCATTTAATCACCTAACACTTTTAAAGGTCTTTGAAAGAAAGTTATCTCAGATCATAACAGCTCTTGGTTTCCTATTAATTTAATCTCAAAAGCTGCAATCTTATATTAGCATTAGATATGGAGATGGCATGGCCTTGAGTCACAGCTGTATTGCACAACATGTCAAGAGGATCACCACAAAACCCAACCTCCTCATGGAAGGTGAGCCCTCATTACAAAAGGTGATTGAGAGCAATACTGAAAGCATAAGGCACACTTTATATAAAGTACACTGGGGGAAATGAGTGACTTGCTGAAATACAGCTTAAGAATAGCCAGAAGTAAGACCATTAGTCAGCTTGGCCTAGAGTCTTCTCCCACAGGATGCTTAGTGGAGAGTATAAATACAGGCAGCATAATTTGCTGAATACTCAGAAAATTACAACACTCAACACAAGACTTGTTATTATGTAAAGAAAATGGATTCTTCCTCCATGCCTCTGTCCTATTTCTTCCAAATGCTCTAACTTCCACTATGATCCACGCTAGGGGGTTTCTCAGCTTTAACTACAGTATGAGATTAGGAATCCCACTGCAATTTGTTCTGAACCTGGCCTTTGCTAGCTTCACTTAACGCCTCGAACCCTGGCATGGATTGAGATATCCAGCATTGTTGTTCATTTTAAGAAATAGTAGGCACATCAGTCACCTTGCAGTGGAAGGGGTAGTAGGGCATGCACGACTCATTTAGCCCATAAACAAAAACACAGAAAGGAGGTGGGCAAACTTCATGCTGAGAGATGCTAGTTCTGTCATAACTCCTGTTCTCCAAAAATCTCTACTTCACATGCCCACGGCAAAGAAAAAGAAGTTAGCAGAAGATACCACCTTGGATAATCTTGTGAGTAAGAGGTTTCAGTGGCAGAGAACAGCTAAGGCTTGTTCCTACACAAGGTCAAGCTATCCAGCAGGAGACTACTTACCAGATGTTAAAAGGAATCATTGCTGCATTCTGATAAATATCTTTTGGACACACTGAAGATGACCTTACCTTGATAGGTGCACGATGCAACACAGTACACCAGACTTTTTAAGTTAATGATTTAGATTCTGGTCACCAAATCTGTTTGACAGTAGAAATTGCTCATGATATTTTCACAGGAGCTACAGACAGCTTCAGGCAGCTGATTGCAGCATAACATGCAAAGCTGACCCTGAGAATAGTCATGATGTTTTGGAAGTATTCCTAATCCAGGTTTTACAAAACCAGAAAATAAATGAGTAAAATATGTATTACCAAAGAAATACAAGTTCCTGTAGCTGAACAAATATTTACAAGGAGTGAAAAAATTCCAATACCTCTATGGTTAAGAAGCCTCATAAAACCAAACTTCCACTTTCAAACAGAATTAAAGATAAAAACCTTTCCCCACCATGCTTTAATACCAACTCTTTAAATTCAAGACTTAATACACACTAAATGAACTTAATCTGCCTGGTAGAGAGTTAACTACTGGCTTTGGCATTACTGAACCTTGTAGTTTACACTCCATTTCAGATAATGCAAACGTAGCAAAAATAAACTTATAAAAAAATTAACAAGCAAGTAAAGCTACCCAACTTTTTTCTATTGTTGTTCCACTAAATAAGCATTGAAAGAATATAACATGCACTACTCTTGTATAATACAAACAAATTTCAAAAAAAAAAATTTCAAACAAACATCAAATTGATGAACTCTTCTGAAGAAGCCACAAATGAGCAAAGCACTCTGTTAAAAAGCATGAAGACTAGAGTGTGTATCAACCCTCTCTTCTCCCCTTCCCCAGTTAAACTGGAACAGGTATCTCCTGTCCTTGGAAGATGAGAGAAGACACCCAGGTGTGTACAGTGTTACTTGAAATTTTGTAGGACCACTTCTCACCCCAAAAGCCAGCTAAACTGGCCTAGGAAAGAGCCGCTCTGTGCTGGGAGAGAGAAGCTTGGGCAGATTACTACCTCTAGTTTCCCAGACATGCCTCCAGTCCTTTGCTCCAAAGGCAAGTTCCATTAGGACACTGCAGAATTGCGGTACTTCTATAAGGTCAGCATCTGGGAAGATTCAACTTGTATCAGTTACTAACATCACCCTGCGAGGTTTCTAAAACAGATTCAGTTTTACCCCAGATCAGTTCCCCCAGCCTGAGTCACACAATTAACACTCTCCCAGACAAAAAGCAGGTGGCCTGAGGAAAGAATGAAAAAAAAAAAAGGAGGCAACAGGGAGAACAGGGAGGATGGGTGGAGGAGGAAAGAGGGGAAAGAGATGGCCAAGAAATGCTCCTTCTACTTGCAGCAGTTGCTGAAAGTACAGTTGAAACTATAGCCTAAGGCTGAAGATCAAGCAGCAATTTGAATTGTATACACCTCTGCTTTGGCTCTTTTCTATTAAACTTTTATTTCAAACAAAAACTAAAATGCACATAACAATACAAAATTAAACAGGCTGACTGTAACAGCAAGGACTTTAACAGCACAAATGCAAATATTTGAGTAGGAAAATAAAAAGGAATGAGAAGACTGGATCACATAAAGCAAATGTGACCAAAAATTGGGGGTTTCCTTCTGCTGAAGAAAAAAATACAACCTTTGTTAGACAGACTTTTCTGGTTCTTGAAAGTGCCAAAGCTAAGGCATTAGTGGAGTCTTATTGTTTCTAGGATTCTTAGTCAGGCATGCAAAATAAGCATTCATGTATTCAATTTATAATCCTTATTTCCAACACCGTAAACTACAATAACCTTTTCAGAGTCAAAAAGACTTTATAAAAAAGGAGCATTACTGGAATAGGTTTGATAGACACAAAAATGTTATCTGGTGCTATCAGACATTTTGGCAACAGTTTCAATTTATCTGGCAATTTATATTCTGGGCAATACATATGTACCTCCGGCAAGACTCAGAGAGAGAAAAGCATCCTAAAGCAGCAACTGTCCAGACTTTCAAAGAATATGCCTTTTATTTCATGTTACAGCATTAATATGCTTTATGTTTTGGAACATACAACCATGATACAAACAACATTTCAAGGCATCCAAGAAATCTATTAAAAGCTATTCACATGGAGACTTTGACTCCTGATGAAAATCTTTATGGAAGCATGATCTTTTGCAAATTCTAGGGTGACAGCTCCTCATTAAATGAATGACCACTCCTTGTTACTGCTTTATTTTCCCTCCAGGCTTCCCTAAACAACAAACTTTGCTCTGTCATCCCATACAAGACCTGAGTAACACCATGGTAGCAAATACAGTGACCAACCACTTATTATCCTGAATGCAATCTTGTGTTACTCTACTTCAGTTGTTTATACTGTCACATTACAAGCTCTTTAGGGCCACATTTTATTTTTTTTTAACAGGTACACAATACTTTCACAATAAAATCGCAATTATACAAATGGCAATGAGTGACAAAGTGGTTTTCCTTTAAAGTGAAGAGCCCAATTACATCTCTGCGTGTTACGCAAAAGCTGTTGCGATTCATTTGTGTCTTAATGGAGGCACAGGCATGATTTTTTGGAAATTCAACTATTACAGCATGATTGCTCTACAAGGCTGTTTGAACAGGACTAAATCCTATAAGAACAGTGGAAGAAGGCATTGATGCATGGAGCAAAAGAGAATGAGGTTTCCCTTCCTCATTTCTGGTGCCTAGTATCACAGCAGACTTGGCAGCAAGGGAGAAAAACATAATGCATAAAACCGAGCTGAGGTATGGAGTATGCCTACAAAATCGAACAGGCAAAATCAAGTGAGTCTCCACAAAACCCGTTTGAAAAAGAAAAAATTAAAAAAAAAAAAAAAAAAGAAAAAAAGAAAAAAAGAAAAAAAAGTGACCTGGGGCAAAGTATCTGATCGGCCACACTAAGGCATGAAGGCCTCCGTAATTTTTAGTACATTTTTCTAGCTTCTAAACCTGTTAAGAATAACATGTTTTCCCAAATGTAATTCTTGCAAATAATTTGATGATCGTAACTAGAAGTATCAATTAAAGTTTGACAGTTATAAGGAAATTGAAGCAAGATTATATTACTGAAAATTCTTGGCAACTATAAAATTAGAAGATGCCATGTTCTACACCCTTAATGAAAATACTAACAACGTATTACTAAATCTGAGCCTTCTGCTGATTCTTAGTGCTTCTGTGAAAAACAGTGGCATGTTGTGAATCCCAGAATCCTTGGTGGCCAGAGGGCACAGAGATGATCAGTATGTTTAATATTTTGATGACAACATGAAGCATACTGCAAGTGCATTGCAGAGTGATCAGCCTTTGGCAACAGATCTTGAAAAGACCGAATTTATTCTGCATGAGTCTATCACCCAGCACGTGCAATAGGTTGGAAGCATTCTGACAGCACAGGACTGACTACACACACAGAACACTACAAATGCACAAGAATGCCTACATGGCTTTTGGCTCAAAGTCGGCTCACATCTGGCCATCTCAGAAGGAGACTTCTATGCTAACAGCAAAAGACCAAGTTAAAACATGCAAAACAAAGGAAAAACATGCAGAGAAAAATTATATTTTTAAATGTAACAATTTTTAAAATAAAGGATTAGCATAAAACCCACACAGATACATTTTCACACAACTTAATTGCCATAATAAAATGAATGGAGGAATTAATTTAAAGCATGTTAATAAGGGTGTTGTCCAAATGCCTATTCAACACTGACCAGCTCGGTGCATTGACCACCAATGTAGGAACCCTGTTCCAGGGTTTGAGGCCCATCTGGGTAAAGAAATATTTCCTCATGCGAAGTCCAAACCTCCCCTGAGGGATGCAGCTCTGAGTCATTCCCCTGTGTCCTGATATTGGAAGCCATAGAAAAGGGATCAGCACTGATGTGATTCCTTTTCTTTCTTAAAAAGCTGGAGAGAGCAATGAGGAAAAAAACCTAGACCCTAATAATTAATTGTAATTGCCACTAACTTTAAAATAAAGCGAAGGAATCTTTTATGCGACAGGACATGCAGAAGACAACAGAAATAACAGTAACATAGTGGTCAACTTGACTGTACAAAAAAAGTGTACCGAGAACACATCAGGGAATTTCCTTCAGAGCCAAGAAGAAAGTTCACTAAACTGAATTGCTCACTCAAAAGAAGCTTGACAATATCTCAAATATTGCAATTTACTCCTGAAAAGACAATTTTATCCCTTAAAATATCTCTGCCGTATGACATTGGTTATGTGCGTTTATATATGTTATTGTCACATACTTGGGAGATGCTGCTTCTATTCACTACTGATGGATTATAACTTTCTTTCAAAAAAAAAAATATATATGTAGACAACGAAAACTAATTCATTATGCTGTGCCAACTAACTATGAAATGACAGGCTGGTACAAAAATATTTATCTTGGCCTAAGTGTTCTGTGCATTAACAAAGTCAGCAGTAAAAAAAACCCGAAACATTCACAAGACACAAAAAATGATACTGAAAGAATTTTAATAAACTTAAGAACAAACAATGAAAAAAACCCCTCGCTATATAGCCATACCCAAAAGGCACAGCAAAACAAAGAGAGGTTTTTTATCAAAGTGTCTCAAATATGGCAGCCCAAGTCTACCAGATTAGGGATAATTGTTAAAGACAACTAATGAAACTCAAGACACAGAATCTTAGTTTTGGTACCCCCCTGCTTTGTAATGTTACATGCTGTCCAAGACTTCCTAACTGAAGTGCTATTCAGAGCTCAACACCACACATGCCAGCAAAACATCATGATAATAATAGAATAAAAATAAATGACATTTTGCCACTGCAATTATCCATCGAGAAACAATCGTTCCACGCAGTTTGAGGAACAGTGTTTCCTGACAAGACTGACTTTCATCTGAGCACCCTGACTGCTATCACAGAGTAAGCTAAAGTAGAAGTTAATTATACAGTGTATATTTTAGCAGCAGTATATTCCCTGCCATCTGCAACAGACACAGAATGCTTAAGAAGTATCGTTTTGTAGTGGTACATACAGAACATTTTAATTCCAAACTAGAATGAAAAAACACCTAATTCCATAAAAATATTTATTTTTTTTTACTTATGTTTGCTGAATGAGCCAAAATTGCTTGCTAAACTATTGTCTTTGGCCAGAAAGCCACTCACAATATGTAGGGGTTTTTATGATAATGAAAGTCTCACTTAAGGAAAAAAAAATCAATTTTGAGTCTGGCAATTTAGCCAAAGCCATCCCAGGACACCATCCCACACAACATTCAAATTTCAGGCTTGTTTAACTTTTGTGTCTCCTTGGAACACTGTTCACCAATGGCAGCTCCCCCAGCCTTCCACTTTATATACTAAGCAAAACCACACTGTTATACATAAAGTTGCTTTGCACAGGAAAGAAAGAACCCTCTCATAACTGTAAATGCCATCCCCTAAAATACAGCACTGAACATGACACAGCACGTTTTGGAAAAAAATTACTAATAAATTGATGACACAAAGAAAGCACTGTACAATCAGCTGTAGAAAAACTCTGCATAAACAACCTTACAGTAGACATTTGTTCTCCACTCAAAGACCACTTTACTGTATTTCACAATACTTTTTCTTTTACTAGCTTTCTTACAGAAGACTGCTATATATTCTGATTTGACATGGCTGCCTCTAAGAAAATTAAACAACTACTTACTAACAGTTGAAGCTCACATAAAAAAACATAAAAGTTAAAAAATAAAAAAAAAACAACAAAGTACTTTCAACTTAAGATAGATTACTTTGTTAATGAAATTTTGTGAAATATTCAAATTCATGTGACTTGTAACTTCAAAACTATTATGGAGATCAGAGAGTAAACATAAACCATTCAAAAGTATGCAAAATCCCCTCCATTTCAGTACACCTTAACACTTAGTTCAAGGCACTATGAAAGTATGTAGTGTGTACTAGAATTCTACAACAGTTTTTGTCACATTACACTGAATTCAAGATATTAAAATAATATAGAAAATATAAAATTATAGAAAACAGAAAGAAAACCAGCTTATTTCAGAGGCTGAAAAAGTACAAGAAATAGACCAACATTTGTTTAATCATGGTGATTTCAGCCATCTCTTTATAATCAGTTTTCGAAGTGGAAAAACTTTTCATGGTACATCTGTACCTCTCTGTTTTTAACTAGAGCTTCAGCAATACATCTTCTGTGAAAACAGAAGTGATTGTTGAAGAGATTGTGGCTCAGTAACTCAGCAAGAAATTGAATGATGGCTTTGAATTGCTAAAGTCTTTCACTGGATTGATGAAGATTCTGCAGCTCACAGCTGCAGCAAGCTGGCAGCAATAAATTCTTCATTCACTGCAAACTAAGGATCTGACTATTTCATCCATGTCTAAGTACATGAAAGCTGGAGGCAAAGCCATTTTACAGCTGAAAAAATACTTGCTTCTTTCCTTGTGTCCTCTAATAGAGATAGTAGTGTAAGGCCAAACAAGAATAGAACTCCCTGGAGATGCCTGCTGTGAGAAACATCATAGTATTTCTTCAAGAAATTTCAAAACAATAGCTTAAGGGCAACTTTTTCCATTAGAAATCAAATTATTTTGAAAGAGTCAATATTTATAATAAAGGCCAAAGTACAACACATGAATTGAATTACAGATTTTTCAATCCAAATGTACAACACTTAAGTTCAAAATACTTTCCAAAATTTCACATTCATTGTCTGCAAAGACAAACAAAATCCGAGTTTTTCTTGTTAGGCCAAGTAAATACATCTTTATGCTAATACAATGTGGAATTTATGGTATGTAAGTACAATTATAACAGACAAGTCTGGGTTTTTTTCTTTCCACACATAAATCTAAATAAAATTTAGATAGTTAACTTAAACATGGTCATAATCCTGACTTATTACCCATCTTATCTTTGTCATACTTCCTTGAAGAATAGTCCAAAGTTTCTTTAGGACAGCTATAGAGTGCTATCTGAGTAACATTTCTTATGCTACTTATAAGGTGGCAGCTTCTCTCCTGCTCAGTAACTACTTGCCAACTTCAAAATCATCTGCCTTATTACTGAAGCCTCCTATTTTTCTGAAAAATGTTTCCTGAGCTGCTTCTCCACCAAAAAAACAAGTATATTTATGCATCCTCCATTTCAGTTACTGATTATTTCACAATATGTATACAGGTTTTAGAAACTTATCCTACTAAACCAAGAAATCTGACACAGCAGGATTCCTGTCAGACAATCCTAACAGCCAATCCAATTCACAGCAACAAAAGCATAAATTCTACAAACCTGAGCATTAGGAAAAAAATCAGTGGCAATCACAGATGAGCTTCACAGAAGAAAAGAGAGCTGCTTGGCTTTTAACAAAAGTGAAAGAAAAAGATATTTGCAACCCTAAGCGAGAACTTTCTGAGTGCATAATGTAGAACTTAGAATTTGTGAACATGGGCTTTGATCACGAAAAAGGGTCTTCCTTGCATACTGCTGATAGGAATAGACAAAAGTTTATCACTGGCCTAAATAAGGTTCATAATGGATCCCTAAATAAGGACAGATACAAAAACACTTTTAATCATTGGAGACTTCTTACTAGAACATTTGTAACTCTAAGAGCCATAAGTGAAGCCCAAGGGACGCACTGTCTGTGTATCCACAGAGGAGGTGACATCAAATGTTGCTTTTATTGCTTTTGATTCAAAGTATTTCATACAAAAATGGAAGGAGCCTCTACACCAGAATTACCTGAGTATTTTTAGTGTACATTTTGATCCTTCAAAATGGCACACAAAGAGAACAAACACCACCTGTGCTTTCCCAATGAATACTGGCATAATTTGGAAATCTGTATTTTTGAAACACTGCTAAGATTCAGATATAAAGAACAAATACTAAGATACAATAAAGCTATCATAACTACCATACATTCAAGAGCTTTAGGCAGATAGTGTACTGCAGGAAGAACTTGATATTTGATTGAATCCATGTGACATTACAAACATCCTACTGAACTACAAAGCTGATAAGCTTTGTATGGGTCTCAGAAACACCCCAGAATGTCTCCACTAAATCAATTACCAGCAAAAGCAATGTATCCCTAAATAGGATTTAAGAATCCTTGGGAGGCTCATTGAATTTTCACAGCCGAATGAAAAAAGGTTTCCATCACCCTCTTTAAGAAATTAGAGATAAAGTAAGATGACCAAACTTTACCATTTCCACATCACCTCCAAAAGATCCACGTACAGAACTTCACTTGAACAATACAAAATCAAAATAAAATACTTCTTAACAGGCGGCATTTTGCAAATAGTAGTGTACACCATAACAAAAGCATGGCTTTCGACCACCAAGGTACCACGAAACGCAGCTATGACTATTAATAACAACAGTTATTAATCATGTGTGAGGGTAAGCCCTGATACACTTCAGTGGCTGACTTTTATTGCAGGGATAAAATTCCTTACCTTGAAAAGACTGTTTAGCTCTGTTCACCAATTCTTCAATAGGATAACTTGCTAGATCTCCTCTGGCATGCTTAGTTTTACAGTAGGTACATGCATTGAGACACCTGTTCAGAAAATGAAAATACTCAGTTTCTAGACAGGAAAGCCTTTATATACACAGCTATATTTATTAAGTATATCTGGTAAAATGAGTTTTTATATCTATGACCAGAAAATAGTAGTATTCTGTTTTAAAATCAATGGAATAGTCAGAAAAATGTTTCCCTGTCCTAATTTCTTAAAGAATATTTCAAATCTTATATGAAATTTTGAAAAACAATCAGTGGGAACCACATACAAAACCCAAGAGTGGGAATTTAAATATTTTTAGAAAAGGTGTAATAGCGTTAATGATTGTTTACTACTAAAGATCAATCTCCAGATTTCCGATCCCTTTATTACATAAAAAATCCAACATAAACAAGAAAATAAAGGAAAAAAATCCTGAAAGGCTAAAAGTGTGTATACTTGAAAAGATATTTCAAATTAATTTTTAAATTTTCCTTCGGCTTGTATAAATAGAACAAATAATATAATAAAGACAGAATCACTAACCAGAAAGACAGTTTGGCACAAAAGAGTGGAGAACTAATGAAAACTCCTACAGGAAAATGAAGGAATAATGTGATTACTTTTAATTTACCTGACAATATACTAAAGGCATACTTATTCAGAGTACAAGGATGGAAAGACCAAAACCAACAAAACCGACCTCTCATTGTAAGCCTGTTGTGCTTTTTTCCCTTCTCCCCTTTCTAGAGCTCATATCAGTCTAGCTTTTTATAGGTTAAAGCATTTCAACCTAAGCCCTAAAAACCTCACATACACAAAAAACTCTTTAAAAATATTTCTATTGTCCATACTTACTACAGTATCATAACTTCTGTCCATTTTCCACAGTAAAAAAGGCCACTGCTTCATAAAATCACACAATCTTTAAGGCTGGAAGAGACCTCTAAGATCATCAAGTCCTACATTTGACCCATCACCACTGCATCAAATAAACCACAGCACTAAGCACCACATTAATTTCTTGAACACTTCCCAGGACAGCCTGTTTCAATGCCTGGCCAGCCCTTCACTGAAGAAGTTCTTACTGATACCCATCTTAAACCTCTCCTGGCACAGCTTTAGACCACTTCCTCTTGCCCTGTCGCTGGTTGCCTGACAAGAGATCCCCACCTGGCTGCACCCTCCTTCCAGGAAGTTGTAAAGAGTGATAAAGTCTCCCCAGAGCACCCTTTTCTCCAGGCTAAACACCTCCAGCTCCCTCTGACATTCCTCATCAGACTTGTGCTCCAGACTCTTCCCCAGCTCAATTGCCCCTCTCTGGATGCACTCCAGCCCCTCAATCTCCTTCTTGAAGTGAGGGCCCACAACTGAACACAGCACTCGAGGTGTGGCCTCACCAGTGCAGAGTACAGGGGACAATCCCTGCCCTGCTCCTGCTGGCCACACTATTGCTGACACGGGCCAGGATGCCATCGGCCTTTTGGCCACCTGGGCACACACACTGGCTCATGTTCAGCCACTGTTGACCAGCATATCCAGGTGCCCTTCCACAGGTCAGTGCTCTGTCCACTCTTCTCTCAGCCTGTAGCACTGCAAGGGGTGCTGTAATCCAAGTGCAGGACCCAGCATTTGGCTTTTTGAAATTCATACGGTTGACCTTGACCCATCAACCCAGCCTGTTCAGCTCCCTCTGCAGAGCCTTCCTACCCTCCTGCAGATCCACATCCCAGCCCAACTTTACTGTCATCTGCAGACTTACTGAGGACTTGATCCCCTCATCCAGACTATCAATGAAGACATTAACCAGGACAAGAAAACATTCAGGTGCCAGAAAAGGCAAATGTTCCAACTACAGCAGAGCTGGAACTAATACCATACAACATTCAAAACAATACCAAAAAGGAAAAGACAGCACTTCTGATGAAGTCACCAGCTACAGGACTGTGTTTACTACTTGGATAGATCTTGTCTTCTATTATGATGTCTGGCATCTCCATAACTAGGTGATTACTGCTTTGCAAACTCCAAAGGTTTTTCTTCACAAAGACTCCCCTCACAGGTTAGTTCTGCTTCATTTGCATAAGCAGGGGTTCAGGAAGAGCAGAACACTGCCAGGAACATTTCCTCTGGTGCCCTCCTGCCACTGCACATCCCCTCAGCCCCAAAACCTTCTCCATTCAACAGAACCTTAAGTTTTGCAAGAGAACATTTAGGTAGTTTGTGATTCTCTCTGCTAGACTGGATATGTATATTATTTGTTGTGCCTATCAGAACAAAACATCCGATTTTAGCATTCACCTCAGATCAGAAAATTAAAATATACTGCTTCACAGCAGCAATAAAATTCTTCTATTAACTAAAAATGTATATGAAAAAGGTTGCCAGTAAAATATCCAAATGGCTATTAAAAATAGAAAAAATCCATAAATCTGAATCTTTACAACCTTTTCCAAATAAGTGGTTTATTGCCACCCAAACACAACTAATTCATCAGATGTATCTCACATTCCTTCAGCAAATCAAAGGCTTTTCATTGCACAGGATCTGAAGCATGTGTAAAAGGTAGCAGTTGAAATCAAGAAAGTGTAAGCAGATAATTGGTTTATACTTCATCTGTGTAACCTACATAGCAAATGAAAATGTTTTTCTTCTAAGTCACTGTCACCTAAAGTTTGCCATGAAGGACCTTCCCTCAAAGCCCATGGGTACTTCTTTCTCTCCATGCCCCATTTGCCCAAAGTATGTTTGTTTCCCTTCCTTTTTTTTTCTTCTTCATTTTATTTTTGTTAGTTTGTTTTTAAAGCACAACTCTCCATTCAACCCAATACTTCATTTCTAAATATGCTCCCAATCCTGACATACCACTGTCACCCTCCTCTCCCTCCACATCATTCATTCAGCTAAACCAGCCTTTTTCCACACAGCTACACAGAGAAAAAGCATTATGGATCGGTCAAGGAAACATAAAATCAGTTTCAGAATGCCCCTTTGGAAACAAAACACAAAAGGTGTGATAATCTTTGTGCTATATTAACCTTTGTTTTCTCAAAAAAAAAATAAAAAAAAAATAAAAAAATAAAAAAAACACCCCAAACTCTTAAGAAAACCAATTATTTTTATAATTTCCTTAAATTTGCAAATTCTGCCTTAAGAGTTCCAACAAAAACTTTATCACAAATTTTTTGTTGCCTTGAACTGTAACCTTGAATGAAAACAAAGCTTTCTGTAGACTTTCAAGTGTGTCAATTCATCCTAAGATTGATAAAAACTGCAATATTAGTTATTTAAATAAAAACTTCTGAACTTTCTCCTGTGTAATAGATCTAAAATCTAAACTGGTGTTGATGTACAGTAAAAAGGATAATTTACGGTATATACATAGAATTTTTCTGTTCCCTTATCATGTGCATCTATAAAATACATCATGTATTTTATTACTAGTCTTTCTCTCTTCTCCTTATAATTTATGCACAAATCATATACATTCCTTACTACGTATTTTGCTCTGTATTTGGGTAGCAGTATTGGAAAACCTTTACAGTAAAACCAGTAAACACTAGGAGTTTTATGTTAAGTATTATGCAACAGTGCCAAATACTGAAATTATTAATCTCCAAACCTTGAGCATAATTTTCAGATCTTCAATCAATGCCCTTGCCCTACAAGACTGCACTACCTGAAAAAATGCAGTAACAGCAGCTCTTCCATGGTACTTCAGTAAACTCTGTCACAAAGAGAGCATGGAAATGTGGAGAAAGAAGTACGAATAAAGAAGAGGAAGATATTTTCCAAATATTCACAGTATTATAATATTTGTCAATAATTTCACAATATTATATTATTTTCCAAATATTCACTGTATTATGTAGTATTGTTTCCAAGACATTTCTTACTATAGTCTTTAAGTACAACTTCAGGGGTTTTGTTGATTCATTTTGGGGTAGGAGCTGAAAGCTGGAACTTGGAGGCAGAATTTTTTTCAAGTTTTGCTGTGGTAATTAACTTACTCCTACTATTAAAAAGAAGTATTGGACATGTCTAAAAATTTTAGTTTTTTGCTTTTTTGGTACTTAAAGAGATGGTATAACAAAACCAGAAAGAGACAGACTTAGATGTAACATAAAAAAGGATCAGTTTCAGAAGCAAACTAAAGGAGACAAAACTTCTGTATCCTCTTTGTACTATTTGTTAAAAACAACTTGGAAAAGGAAATAATCTTCTGGGCTACAGCTGACCAACAAAAGGATGCAGATTTAAACTACTTGTAAAAATGCTGAACTAACCACTCTTCACAGATATAAGAATTACCAATTCTTGAAAATAGGCATTTAAACCAAACCATAAGTCTAATCAGGGATCTGCAGTGGTTTCTTCCCTAGTAAGCCAACCTCCCCTCCAAGTTTCCAGCATAACAAATTACTCATATGTCCATGCTGCCACATACTCAGACCACAGACAACCAAGTGGAAAAAGGCTTTTGGGAACTCTGAGAATCTGAGGACTGTCTCTTACTAAGTGGCATCCACCACCAAGTGGATCACCTAAAACCAACATCTCCTTAAAAACCAGCTTTTACCACAACTGTAGCTCATACAAAGGACTAAACAGCCAAGAAGCCAATAGTTGCAAAAGAGTATTTGCTTTGTGTTAAACTAGGAGCCTTCTTCAAGCATTTATAGCTGGTTTGTAAATGTTAGTTTGTATTAATGCAGGTCAAAATCTTTTTTTTTTTTGTGCAAAGAAATTACAGACATTTGTAGAAAACAATAATTAATGATCATTGTGTTTGTAATTGCCAATATGTTTTGGCTAAGTGTTATAGTGTTTCCAGAACAAAAAACATTGATTCCTGTTTTTTCAACATACTAAACTGATTAAGGTACTTTGAATTATTAACCTTTTGCTTTGAATTATTAACCTTTAATCAGCTATGTGCCCAATACACAGAACTATTCACAGCAAGATAAAATATTATCCACAGATAAATTACTACCATGTGGCTAATCAAAAAAAACTTTTCAAACACATTACCAAATTGAGCATCATCGACATTTTGGTAAAGTGCCTAAAATTTTCTTGTAGGCATAGGTAACAGTGGTCTTCACACTGTTTAGCTAGTATATGCTCATGTTCTGCATTATACTAACCAGACTCTTCCTTTTGAAAACAGTGATATTCCTCATAAAACACACACTTAACATGAAAAGCTCCCCCCTTACAGATGAAACTAATTATGCATAAGAATGCCTATGACACAGCAGACAAATAAAGACTTTCCTTCAGTGGGACTAATCAGTGGACTTCAGCAGCAGACAAGTATGATAGTGCAGACATGAGGAGCAAAACCATGGTTCCTCTTAATGGGACTTAAGCCACTAAGTTTAGTCAAGACAAGATTGCATGCTCAGATATGAAAAGTATAAAGTATCTTTCATTCAATGATCAGAAAACAGCTGAATTACAGTGTGTGATGAGCCATTAGTGCACGTGTCACTCAAACTGAATGTGACAGATCAAGACCCTACATCTGTGAGCAAGATGGGAGAGCTTAATGCTGCAACAGTGTCATATGATAGATCATCTCTGCTACTCTGCAGGTAGTTAGTCTTGGGAAAGTGTTCCCTCAATATCTGGAATAATCCAGTAAATTCCAGCTTTCTCCCAAGGTGTCTACAAATTGGAAATTTGTGTAAAATCAATAATCACAATTAAGACTAAACACTAATATTTGCTCTTATGAGATCTGACTAGCTATACATATTCAAGATTTTATGAAGTTTTCCCTATTAAAAAAAAGGGGAAAAAAGGCAAGTATTGCAGTGCCACTGACACCCCTGGCACATTACATCAATACAAACATGGAAAGATTGCTCATCACTGTCTCCCACACTATTTCTCTGCACCTACCACCAGACTTCTATTGGTGGTCCCAATAGCTCCAGGCAAGGATATTTTGTATTAAAACTATGGTTTTCCTGAAAGGAGAACATCATTTGCTTGCTTCAAAATACCGGTTAGAGAAGAGATTTATGCTTTTATAAGATACTTGTACAGTAATTTTGGCGAAAATGCTCTGTAGTGTGTGAATACAGAGAAAACTCCCTTTGCAGGCTTGACTGAACAAAGGAAATGCCCAAAATACCTATTCCCAGCAGGTGAAAAGATGGATACTAGTCACAAGTTATTCATCAAAAGGTAGAATTCTAGAAATGTTTTTCTGCTTAGAATACCAAGTTTTGAACAGTTAACAACACTTACACTACACTTATAATTAAATATCATACTATATTTATAGAACTAAATGACAGTAATACTTCTTAACCTTCTACCTCTATGAAGTCTACTTTTTACTTCCAAAATATCTAAATTCCCTCAAGAACGACTGTAATGGATCAGGGGGGAAAAAAAGTAGTTCACAGGGGAAAAAAAGAAAAAGGGGCATGCCTAATATGCCTGACTTGATTTCAGGAAACTGTTCTTTTGCTTGAAGTTTGCACATTTTACAATAAAGATTTTCAACCCACAATGACAGTGAATACAATTTCTTAACAAATATTTGGGGCAAGGGAGATTGTTGTCATTTCAAAAATATTCAGGATTTAAAATACTTTTGAAACAGTGGCAAGCAATGTCTCATAAAGGCTAATTAGTCCAAGCAGCAAACCACATTATTACAGAAATACTGTTTCTGGTATCCCGGCTTGTTCAGGCTCAGCTTGGACACCAGCCACAGGTACACACACATGCACTTGAGGTTACAACATTTTCGATATGATAAGAACAGGACTTGTCTGAACTTGTCCTTGCAGCCAAGTAGCCAAGTATTTTAGAGATATGCTGTGATAAAAGTTCTCTGAAACTGCAATGCCAGTCTAGAAAGTCTCTCAAAAGAGTTTCAGCAGAAAATAGTATGACCCTTCAAGCAATACTATACAACACATGGGACTGCACACATTTTTCTCAAAGTAGGATACAACCATGAGATGCTGTTTTTTAATTCTGCTACCCATGCCATGCTCAGCAAAATGGCAAGAAATTGCATTAAATTTTGTTCTTCTAAAGATCTTTGAAGACAGTGTTTTATTTGGTAATGTCTAGTTACTAATCAAAAGGAATTTGGAGAGAAGGCATCTCCATAGGTTTGATAAGCCATAATATGATTTAATTTCATACCTTAAATATTTGCATTTTCTGAAAATGAATTCCTACAGTCAATTGCAGGTGATTCAAAGGTCACAGCTGTGTAGTTATATCATCTACATTCACCTTACTCACTTCAAAGCCAACGATTTAACATCAAGTACATCAATGGCACTTTTTAGTGTTTGTCGAAAGAACTTCTTGGTTATTTACTCTGGCCACATAGTTTTGCAACTGAATTAATGTATTAAGGCATTCTAAATTGATATTACAAGATAAAATGTCCCATTGCAAAGGTGCATATATCTGTGTTCCCCATCCTGATCCAAACAGTGCATTGCTTGATGCTTGCTGGAAACTGCAATGTTTTTTTTGCTATACAATTCAAACTAAATCTCAGTGATTCACAGAGAATACTTCTTATTTTAGAAGTATTTCCAAATAGCTGCATGGCTATGTAGAATTCAGCTTTAGGGGCAGATCAAGACAGGCACTAATATCAAGAAAGTGACTCAACTAAAACAGCACAGGTAGGTAAATGAGGTTCTGTGGTTGCACAGAACAGAAAATGCCAGGCATTCTAACTACAAGTCATCAATTCTTTCAGCACCTCATAAACAGCAACAATATTTAGAAGATGATGACTCCTGGTCTCAGTCAAATAGTAGTAATGAAGGGGGTAGAAATGAAGAGCTACGGCAGAAAAATCTCAGATAAAAAATATTGTTTCTTAGAAATCTGCTCACAGCTAATCCCAGAGCAGTGGCAGAACACCCCAACATCACTTTATCACCAGGCATAAGGAACAGTTATTCTCAGATCCCTCCAACAAATGTCAGTGGCTGGAAAATGACCTCTGAGGACAGGATACTTGGAGACTTGCTTTAATTTATAAAGTTGGAGAAGGCTGTGTCTTGCCAACTGCCTTAGTATTTAAAGCAACAAATAGTATAATTGTATTTAAAATATTCTACTGGGGGACAGATGACTTAGCCAAACTTTCACAGAATGTCCTGCAAAACATAATTAGTTTGGCAATGAACAATTTCAAAAGCTTTCAAAAATCAAGCTTTCAAAGTTTTTAATGATACACTACTATGTAAATTAAATCTGTGATTTTTAGGGGCACAGGTGTGTATACTGAGCCCATTTAAAGTTCTGTTTCAGGAATGAAGCATTTCAGCACATCTCTATGGCTGGAAGAAGGCTAGAAGGAGTCAAGTGTCCTTCTATAACCAATCTACTTCATTTACCATGCATCTTCTCAACATTAGCAGCTCCTGAATCACCCCCACAGAAAACATGGTTGAAAAGCAGACCAGTGCCTGTGATAAGAGCTATTGTTTTTACTTCCTGAATGGCTTCTGGGACAGACCCTTTTGGAGTGGTGAAATCTGACAGGAAACATTAGGCTGCAGTTAATTCTGTAACATACAGCAGGTACTACACAGATTCTTGGGATAAAAGGTATTGTTTTTGTACTGGTCAAAACACCCTGGGGGGGGTGAAAAAAAAAGTTACATTTCAGCAGCACTGAAACTACCAGGCTTAATTTAGACTTTATCTGAGCTTGCCATCAGATCCATTTCCAAAAAAGCATTTGTAAAATGTCTGTGGGAAAGCGGATCTGAATTGTCTGGGTAAAATAATGGAAAAAACTGCATAATAAAAACAAACTACTTATAATCTAGTGATGCCTATATAACTTAAAGTAAACTTGATATTAGGTTATACTGATATATCAATATAACCTAAATAATGATTTTTATCTATATAACCTGATATCAATATAACCTGAATTATAGCCTTTTATACCTATATAATCTGATATAAATACCTTTTCTATACAATGTAATGGCTAGAATATGGATAACTAGTTGCTTAATGCTGAATTGACAAAAACCAAACCAAACCAAAACAAAAAACCACCACCAGGTGGATAGCTTTAGAGATAAAGTATAATACTAATGAGAAATTGGCAAATGTTAAGCCAATTGGCCACGAAATATCGAATTTAGACCAGTTAAGATCAGACAGACCAAGGAACACCATAACTGTGAATGCTCAAAAGACAAAGTTGAAAAGTTTGGATGTGAAGAAGACCTTGGAAGCCTTCATCAAAGACCTCTGATGACCCCCAAAGTGGAGAGATGCAAGCTCAGTGCAAAAGAACTGTCTAATAACCACAAGATCATACCGTGTAGATTAGTTCTGGCAGGTATGTGATGACACTGCAGTGACACAGTAATACTAAGCAATAATTACTATATAAATACACCACAGCACTTGACAAAGGTGGGCGAGTTAGGCAGAGATATCCCTTGCACCACCAGCAGTGCAATAAACATATACCTGCTCTACAGACATTAGTTTATCTTTTGGGCATCACTAGAAAGAATCCCTTCCCAATGATTGCATCTACACAAAGCTTTCTGCCCCAAAATGTCCTGCTGGCTGTGGCAGCAGTAGGACTGTTATAAACTCCAGTGTGGACAAGGATCTAAACAATTAATACTACGCTGTTGTTCCTAAATGTCATTTTGGTCTTGCAATAAAATTGTTAGTCTGGCTGGGAAATAAAGGCCTCTGTGCAGCAGTGGATACATACATGCTTCAAATACACACTCTTCCCTATATATAACTTTGTCAATGTAAAATGAGAGAAGACCACACATTTCAACACTAATTGCCCAATCCTAAACTACAGATTTCCCAAGCAATTTAATGGACTGATTCAAACATTTTTTCTTATAAGATGCATAGACTGAATTCTTTTAAAAATAGAAATTTGAACCAAGGCCCTTAGTTTGCCTTTAGGAGTCTCCAAAGGGATTTTCAGAACAAATTAATCCCCTTTTTGCACAGTTACAGACCTGAGACAGTCAGACCATGGACACAACTTTCTTACCTAACAGTTATGAATTATTTTACTTCCATTATTCTGCAATGTTATTGTTTGACTGTATTTAACAATGTTTTGCAGAATTTAGAACTAGTGACAATGAAGAAAAACAGGAAACTGTAGTTTTTCATTACTAATGATCATCAACTTCTCCATCTGCTTTACTTCTCTAAAATTCTCCAGTTCTAATGATTCTTCAGATCTTTTATTCTACCTTACGGTGTTTTTTTCCCCTGCCATTTTCTTAACTTACTCCTCTTGTCTTGCATTTGGTGACCTGTATGCTTGTAACTCTCCTGCAGTGTCCTCATGTCCCAGTGACTGGAATGGTCTGACATTCTTCCAAGCTAGTTGGCCAGTGTCTGTATGCTTTGATTTCCTCTTTAACTAGTCAAGTCTGTGGTGAGCCTGAAACTTTTCCAGTTCAATTGCTGCCAGCTCTGGCAGAAACTATAATTTGCTAGCTTTTTTTTTTGGTAAAGCAATAAGATGGACAACTAGCTTTAGACCTAAGATAATGTTGGGGTTTTTTTTGCCTTGTCACCTCCACTGCAACTCAGTTACGGTCAGTCCTTTAAAAGAAAATCAGAAAGACTATTACTAAAGCACTTAATGCATAAATCAGAGCATTCAAAACAGGCCACAGAACCTCTTGGGGATTCAGGATCTAAACAGCCTTCTAGACATTACAGGCTGGAAAATACAGAAGAGGCAGCTCTAGTCATCCAAAGCAAGACTTAACAATAAAAAGGAGTGGACAGACAAAACACAAAGTAGCCCAGCAACTCAGTTGTTTACAGGCCTTAGTCAATACTCAAATGGAAGCGTTTTTCATATTTCCACATCTCCATCTGCCTCCAACATTATCTTTGCAATGGCTGACTTGAACTAACATTTGAGGCAAGTTCTTGAAAAGACCCAGCCTTTTGGATGATGGGGGGCTTTGCAGGATGTGCCTATGGGCTGTTGAACAGACCCAGCATGATAAACTAGCAAGGAACACAAACCAGTTACTTCCCTGCAGGGATGCTTTCACAAATATGGTTGATGACATCATACTACAAGATGTTTATGTGCTTTTACAGACACGGGTTAAATAGACAATTTCCTTGAGAGGCTGAAGAAAGACATGAACTGACCTTGCCTTCTACAGAGGTGGTGACTGACCTCACAGGATGGGGAAGACTGGGAATGTTGTATGCCTTGATTTTTTTATTATTATTTTTGACTTGCAAAGCTCCTCTAGAATCTGTAGTCAAACTTCTGCGATATGGATTGCATAAGTGTTCAACAGAGTGGTAAAATGGGCTGGACTGCTGGGATGTGGAGAGCAGTGCAAAGCCTAACTGGTGACTGGTTAGTATTGGTGTTGCTCCAGGACTGACTGATGCTGGGGACACTCTAATCTCCCAATGTTATTAGCAATGTATGTAATATATCTGCAGCAAATCTAAAAGAGAAGGTGGTGGGATTACTTCACATGCTGGAAGGCAGGTTTGCTATTCAGAGTGACATTAACAGCCTGGAGAAAGGGGCTAACAAGAACTTTGTGAAGGAAACCGGCTTGTTCCTTGTTGGGGTGAGTAGCTCTTACTGCTGACTGCAAATAGATGATGGGAGCAATACAGTGAAGGCACAGCCAGGCTGTTGTTGGCAGCTCAAAGTCTCAGGATTAGAAGCAATGGACACAAGTTGTAAAACAGGAAAATACCATTAGACTGAAGGAAGTATTTTTACCATGACAGTAAAACTGGAACAAGCTGCACCTCAGCTGATCTCATCTCCTTGAGACCCTGGAACCTAACAAGGACACTGTTCCTTCCTAGACACCAAGGACTTTTGCTGCTCCAGGTTTATATTTGTGTCCACACATATGAGTGTGAGCAAATGTGTGCCCATAATTTAGTTTAGTTCCCTGAATGAAGGAGTACATTTGTGCCTCTCCATATTCCTTTGAAGTGTTCAAATCAACCCAAAATGTAAACAAGTCTTACCAAAAACAAAAAGTTGAATTCATCAGTTTTGTTGTGAGTTACATATGGCCATATTTTAACTTCTGAATTCACTCAACTTGAATTCATACTGAAATCCTAAACTGTCCTCTGTAAAAGCACCTTTATCACATGTAAAAGAAAAGGATGTGGGGTGGTAAGGGGTGATGGACCTGAATGTATTGTATAAACAAAGAAAAGCCCCCAATGAGTAGATGTGCAGTAAGCTGTTGTGTGTGCTCATGTCTAAGGCAGTTTATGCAAACTATAGAATCAAACTTTCCAGTCTCACAAGACTTGATGGAGATAGGTCTCTAAGCTTTGCTTCACAGAGAAGCATTCATCCCTTCGGAAAATACAGCCATTCAGCTCCTCTAGACAAAAATAAAATACACTCTGTTTACTGAGTATTTATGGTATTACTCTCATAGTTCCACTTCAAAAGATAATTTTACTTTTCCCCACATATTGTTTTCATAAGAAAATAACTGATTGTACAATATTGTACAACATTCATAAAATATTCCATATATACATAAGACATATCATAAATCTTGAACTCCTAAAGGAAGAAGAGTAGGAGGACAGCAGAGACCAGAATTCTATGTGGATATAGGTAGAGTAATATTACCTTTGAGACCTAACTAGCAGTAAGTGCCAATTAAAAGAATATACATACAATAAACTGAAAGAAAACAGGTTTTAGGTTAGATATAAGGATGAAATTCTTCACTGTGAAGGTGGTGGTGCACTGGAACAGGCTCCCAGGGAAGTTCTGGACACCCCACACCCTGAAGTGTTCAAGGCCAGGTTGGATGGGCCCTTGAGCAATCTGGTCTAGTGGAAGGTGTCCCTGAGGATGGCTGGACGGTCAGATTGAGATGATCTTTAAGGTCCCTTCCAACCCAAACCATTCTGTGATTGTAACGCTCTTGTTTTGTTTAACTGGCTTTTGTTTTAAAGAGTCCTATATTTGCTTTAACACTACACTCACGGAACCAACACTCAAAAACACATAAGCTGCTGGAATGAACCAGCAATACAGGAAAAGGGCCTAGTTTAAGGATGAAAATTCCTATTACAGTCTCTGCAATAAGTTCAGCAGCTGTCGGAACCACAAAGAATGACTGTGCTACATACTAGCTGTTTAAAAAGTGTCTGCAGCAGCCTGACTCGCAGCACAAATGCAGAAGTTGTATACTGAGTGTGTGAGTGAAACATTTACAGGAGAAAGGAACCTATACAAACAAGCTTATGGTTTGGTGCTTTCACATACACAGATCTTTGAACTTGGAGTACATTCCCTGTTGCCATAAAAAATTGCTGGATTAGGATTTTAACAAGTCTAGGAAACACTTCTGAAACAGCTGCAGATACAGCAAGACACTCTGCAAACCTACAAACTGCAGGCACAAGCCAACAAGCACAATATTATCATACTCCTGTTCCAGCAAAATGGCCAAGCCTAGAGAAGACATCACTTCTAACCTCTTAGCTGGAAACAAAGGTTATTTACATGGTTATATGAGCTTGGTGAACACACATGCTGAGCTTTCCTAAAGATGTTGATACTTACATAAATAGTTTAACCTCTACTAATATTTTCTCTCTCTTGCACAAAACTGTCCTTTAGACTATTCCTAAATGGAAAACTAAAATCTCTACCTCAAAAGATACTACATTTTACTTTACTGAAGAATTATAATATACTAAAGCAAAAGACAGAAGTTCCAATATGTATTTGAACTAGTTATAAATCACTACACTATTTTTTCCATACTTAATTTTTTAAAAGTAACTGATACATAGGTTTGCAAAGGAAAAATAAATTTAAAAAAATTGGTTTAAAACCATAACTTGCAGAAAAAACCCATCTGCACCAATAATAAAGGGAGTTCCTCTTTAAGCTCTTTAACAAATGATCTAAACCAAATTGTTAGAACAGAGGAATGTGAATGACTAAACAAACCCTTCAGTAAACATTCCCCAGCTGCAGTTTTCAGCCTAATACCAAGTTAAATGTGGAGACTCCATCTACCTTCTAAAAACTGATTGAACTTCAGAAGCAAAGCTGCATTATATGACATACACAAGTCACAAACCACAGTCATTGCAAACAAAATCCACTAGACAGTTATCTCTTAAAAACAAAAAAGATACCACGACTGGCACCAGTCTGCAATGCAAGAAAAAGCATGTGATACTTAGACACTGGTGTATTAGTTTAAAAATAAGCTAGATAAGCATGTGATGAGTGACAATTTTGTACTTGACCTTTGCTTTAATAGCTCCTTTTCAAAAAGTCCACACAGACATAAACAAAACTCCTAAAAGAAAAGCTAAAACCTTACATCTCGTTCAGTGTGTTGAAAATGAACCCTAAAACCAAAATTCTACATAGAAAAACAAAAAGCACATGTTTTGAAGGACAAATTCACAAAAAATATTTTTTTTTCTTTAAAAAGCATTGAGGTATTCCTGTAAATCAAGCTGATGAAATTCAGCATGTTAAGTTACAGAGACAGAAGCTTGGGGTGTATATTTCCAGTGGGAATATTTCACTCTGCCTAGCAGGCAAGGAATTTGGAAATAAGAGTTCCTCTTTCCTGAGGCTGACCAGGCCTACAGGATTGCACAGGAAATTCTGTCAAGTCAGGAAATGAGGATGCATTCTGCATGGGACAAGAAACCCTTACTTTAGGGTATTACTTTCTAAAGTGTGAAACCACAACATTTACCTCTGGAGTAAGGGTCTCCACCAGCATTAAGCAAGTCCATTATTATCCATAGTGTTTGTATCTAAACCCTCACCAGTTTTTTCTGCGTCTGTTTATATTTATTTAAAATATCCCAGAATCACAGAGTGGTTGAAGTGGGAAGGGACCCCTGGAGATCATCTAGTGTAAGCCTTTACTACTCAAAGCAGCAGCAACCTGAGCAGATCCAGATGGCCTTTGATTATCCCTAAAGATGGACACTCCAGAACCTCTGGGCAACCTCTGCCAGAGGTCAATCACCTCCACTGTAAAGTAAGTTTTTTCTTACATTTAAATACAATTTCTAATATTTCAATTTGTACCTCTTGTTCTGTCCCTGGAGAGTACTAAGAACAGCCTGGCATTGTCCTCGTTGGGCACATACACACACACCCTGACAAGCTCACCTTCACAGCCCTTCCACTGGGCCTTCTCCAGCCTCTCTTTATCTCTCTCATCTCAGAGAGCTACAGCCTTGACCCAGTACTCCAGTTGTGACCCACCAGGGCTGGGCAGAGCAGAAGGATCATCTCCCTCCACCCTCTGGAGACACTCTGTTCAGTGCAGCCGGGGAGCCTGTCGGTCATCTTTGCTGGCTCACGTTTATCAAGCACTTTTATTTGTGAAAAGAAGCCTTAAAAATGCGGTTTGCCCATTTTAAACTGAAGGTAAGGAAATGTATGCTCATATTTTAGGCCTAACCTCTCAGTTAGTTTTGTGTTTTACCTAAATATGTGATGGTGTCAGTGGTGATATAAAGTTTCAGAAGCAAAGCTGCTAACCACATTCCTAGTAGCACAAAACATTCTTTCAGGCTTCTTTCTTATTTTTCATTTCGTGTTTTCAGGATACAGAGTAAAGACTTAAGAGTCCCCAACCACTCCTGATGTAGACTGAGAATCTCCCTAAAAATGGGCTACAAACGGAAATTCTGAAAAGAGGAATTAATCATTACAATTCATCATCAAAAGAGGTAAAAAAAAAACCACTGAATTTTTGTTTACCACCACCCCTCCAAGAGCAACCATTTCTTCATCCTGAAGTCAAAACTAAATATGGCAACATCAGAGAAAATTTCTCACTGCTTCAAAAAAGTCAGACAACTAAACTCCACTTGTAAGGATAAAAGCCTGTTTTAAGTAACAGACACAATCCCATCAACAGGCCCTCTGCTTTCTTGACTCCTTGGGAATGATATGCTAAACAGGAAAGCAGCAGCCTTCAGACTTGCAGTTGTGTCTGCAAGAAAGGACATTAAGGAGGATCATACAAAAAGTTCCACTTTCATAATGCCAAGACTATTTCTTTTGGATTCACATTCTTGCTATACAGGACAAGATGAGTCCCTGAATATGTAAATAAGCCAAAGGAAAAATAACAGATTAAACAGAGGTCCAAAGACCAGTCTCCTTCACATAATAATACACATTACTTAATGCTACACTGCTAACTATAACTGTCAAATTTAGGCTCTTTCCATATAGACCTTTCATGTCTGGAAAGATGGTTTATGCAAACACAAGTCAGGAGCTCCACAGAACACCTGACATACTGATGTAAACTTTGACTTCGGGGAGCTTCATCTACCAATACACTTCATACAAATAGAGAGAAACATCTGATCCTAATTTTCTAGACACAGTAGTTGGTGAGTGAGCACTTGACTGAGGCCTTCTGTACATTTTGCTATACATCAGAGCAGAAGGGAAGACAAAACACTTGTACAAGCCTCACTCCACACTCCTCAGCAGAACTAGCATGCTGAAAGAAGTTACACAACTACCTTTTGTTACAGTTTAAATATGGATATATGATCTTATTTTACCACCTTTTTTCTTCCCCTCAGTTGAGTCTAGTCTTAAGGAAAACCAGCATGACAACTTGACCAAGGGAATTAACGGGTGATCTCTGTCAAGAGGGAAGGAGCATGTGAAAGATCTTCTCTAGTGCCCTAGGTTACAATGTAAAAGTATTCCACAAGGTCTGTATTCTATTTCCATCTTCATGAACTGTTAAAACCAGGAGGGGCAGTGTTTTCCTTGCCTCCTCCCCCTGACTATCTCCTGTTGATGGGCCATTAATACCTTGCCCCATGAGTCATAGATAACTCCCTCAGGGAGCCATTTCCTGTTTAATGGGCAATTAAGGACCCACCACATGACTCATAGAATGACATCAGGCCATTGTGAGAAGCTCTGCCCAGGGGGAGGAGCCAAGCATTCCCACCTGGATATAATATGGGCATTTGGACAGAACAGGCATCTGCCTTCTACTGGATTCCCAGAGGAGCAGCCTTCTCTCCCACTGGATTCCCAGAGGAAGGACCAGACCCTTCAACATCACCACTGGACCATTGGAGGAAAACTCTGCCCTTCTACAGGATCTCTGCTTCGACAGAACCATCTGTCACTCCAGGAGGACTACTGGAGCCACCATTCAAACTGGACTGCTACCAACACCCTGACTGACAGGGTGTCAGGTTGTATTCTAACTGTCAGGGTTTGTTTTTTTGTTTAATACTGCATTTTCTAATTTTCCTATTAGGTTGTAATTTGTTGGGTTTTGTTTTACTTTATTTCGTTTATACATACTAAAGAACTGTTATTCCTAGCCTCATATTTTTTGCCTGAGAGCCCCTTTTAATAATTTGGAGGGAGGGGAGTTACATTTTCTATTCCAAGAGAAGCTCCTGCCTTCCTTGGCAGGCACCTGTCTTTCAAAACCAAGACATCTAGTCGGGAATTATCCAGTTCAGTTAATCCCAAACATAACTATTAATTGTTGAGGTAGAACCAACTCCAGGCACTTCTCAAATCTTCACTTCTGCATTTGTATTTCTCTACTTGGAAAATAACCCAAATATCTTCTAGGTAAAAACCCAAAACAGATATAGTTTTCCACACCCTCCCGTAACTGGTTGACAGAGGAAGTAATTACCTGACTTTGCGCCCTGACTTTGCAAGTCACCCCAAATTAGCACAGTACTGTTGCACAGAGCTCTGCAGCAAAGGAGTCCAGAAACATCTCAGCATTTTTCATGATCTGCTGAGTACCCTCAGTTTCTAAAGCAGCAATTTGCCCAGAAATAGATGATCCTGAAGGCACCTCAAACTCAGGAATACAATCTCATTTATATGAGTAGATGGTTAGTGAAAAAAACACACGTGATTTATTAGATACGATTTATCTTGGTACAGCGGAAAAAAAGCTAAAACAACTAGTCAAAAGAAAATTTAAAGCAAATATTTCAACAGGTTTTTGTTAAGACCCCTTGTTGGAAAAAAATTTTGTGTGTCCACAAAAATCTACCATTTATTGCCTAAATTGCACAGCTGGGGATAGGGGACTCTTCAAGTGCCTCTTTTAAACTTATTTATTCTTGGTGTAAACACTAACTCTTCTAACATGCATCTTGTAGTAAAACAAAAGGACAAGGAACACAGAAATCTGCTGTAAACATCTGACATTTTTTATTATCTGAAGGACAAATGAAACTATTACTCAATTCAGTGTAACTTGTTTTTGTAATCAGGAATTTGATCTTTTTTTAAGAATGATAGTCAAGAATAATAATACAGAAAATATGCAAATTTTGAGACTCTTCTGTAACAGGTAAAGAAATAACAGAGATAATATAAATTATCTAAAAAATAAGGGTCTTGTATTCTAACAGGTTCAAAATTCACAGTTCATTTGAACTTTAGCATAAGTATCAGAATTAAAGTGCTAAATTGGTTTTTTTTCTTTTCCATAAAAATAAGCCATATAAAGACACTATCCCACACAAAACATTGCAAATAATATTAATAATCTTGTGACATGTTACACGGGATTTTATGCCACCTATTACCTTCCAAGCACAATCTTAATATTCAACTTTTCATTTATTATTTGCTTTGATTTTTTTTAAAGTTCCTTTTCTTCAGTGATTTTTGTTCTTATGTTCCATACTGATGATCACAGTTTGAATTACCTATTCCTCCCAATTTTTCAAATCTTACAAATTCATACATGTCAATGAGATTATCACAAATACATGCTTTTGTGTACTTGATAGGTAATGCAAAATTTTATTTTTTTTTTGAGGCTCATACATCTTGTTCATGGAAAACTCTTTTTCCATTAAAATTCTCTCTAGGTCAAGTCTGAGAACAAATTCAAGCACAAGACATTTCCAAAACCTGACTCTTATTTTTACACCTCCTTTAACACATTTCCCTCTCAGGTCGCCAAAAACAATTCCACCTTGACCAGAAAGGGCACAAGAGACACTTCAGTCAGACCCTATGACAAGATGCTTTCATTTTTGGTGACATTTAAGATGTCATACTGATGTCAGCAAAACAAATTGGTTTTATTATTAGGCAACTAAAAGTTACCTGATTCTGCTGATGACCAGGAAAGGCATAAGCACTTAGCTTTAAAGACTAAGGTCACATAACACTTTAAAAAATAGGCCACTAAACCACCCAGAACTATGAGCACATAAAAGCCCAGGCATTTCTCCTACTAACATTCAGCAAGACAATATTTTTCAAAAACAATGGATTCTCTAGTACTTGTCTTGTTTTTCTAGTTGGGGTGGGGGGGGGGGCTTTTTATGTGAAAAGCTGGGACTAAAGACAACACAATATCAATTGTATATTTGACATAGGAGCTTATTTCTCAGCCTTTACTGTAATCTGAGAAATGAATAAAGTGGTTCTCAGTATTTTGTCCAGATTTCCCATAGGAAATACATATATGGGCATTAAGAGAAGGGACGCAGATAGATGCTCTGCTCAACAGGGAAGAATTTATTTCCAGCCTCAGAGAGCATACTGATGTCAGAATTACGGATATATGAAATTGCAAACAACTTCAAAACAATCTCTTCTCATACAGACTACAAAATGCAGCTTGCTGTGTGATCCAAAACCACTTCTCCAAGTAAGCATTTGCCAAAGCAGCAGGCTAACCTGTAATCAGGTTCCAGGATGTTAAAGCTGTCTCATCTTCTGAATCAGCCTTCAAAATAATCAGGAATGTGGCCTTGAAAGGACTGAGCTGAAAGTGCAGGAAACTGCATATCATAGTTACACAAAGCAAAATCAAGCTTGGTTCCCCCCCAACCACCCCTTAGCCTTTCTCCCACACAGTTTAAGTTGAAAACTGGGGATTGTGTTAAATTCTGGTGATCTTCCTCCTGGGTTAAGAGAGTCACAGAACTGCGCAGTGTGGGAAGCCACCTAGTGACGGAGGAGCACAAAAAAATGCCTGGAGCTGCCCAAAGTTTTAATGATATGACGCAGTTGAAGCATGTGATTACTGCTGTTTTTCTCACTGACAAGTTGTGTGGTACACCAGAGTTGAGAGAATTCCACAGCAATTTCTGGCAAGTTTTATGAGTCTTACTAAGTCTTGTAAATGAACTGTGAAATAGCAAATTTTCTCAAGATGAGATGTACAAGAGCAAAAGGAATTATATCAAAATGTATAAGGAGAAGGTCTGATGCAAATTTTAAACTCATGGTGGCACTAGGCAGAAAAAGTTCAAATTTGTGAGGCTGGAAGGAAATAACCTAAGGGAAGCAAATTTGCAAAAAATGAAGGAGAAGTAATTCAGCAAACTTGAAAGAGAAAGTTTTCATGACCCACAAAAAATAGCTGCAGAATTTACATGTACTTAAACCAGCATTTTTCAAAAATTGAGAGCTCACAAAGTAGCAAGAACACAAAACATAGAACAGAAAGACTTCCAGGTGAGTAGTGCTCAGTGTGTACAAACAATGTCATAATGATTTTTGCTATGGCAAATAACTTTACCAACATGTACCTTCTGACTCCACTGAAAAACCCCACTGCATGAGAACTGTGTATGACAGAATTATGAAAAGAGCCAAGTGGACAATGCAGACTTAGATGTCAGCTTACTTTGACATCATCAAATAGCACCATTGAAGCACAGGCATAAAATCCATCATCATAACCAGGAAATTAAAAATATGTTCTATTACATTCTAATACAGGCATTGTTAGAATGTAGTAGGAAAATGCCACTGTATCATTCTGAATAGCAGGGGTGAGCCAAAAAACCCCAAGTATTTACAGGAATAATTCTTAGGTGTCATATGTCAAAAAACCTAATGAGGGACTTGCCAAGCATTTCTTGGAAAGGACAAAATGCATGGTGTTTATTGAACACATGATTCTCCTGGAGCCATTCTAACAGCATGAAACAATAGCAATGAAAAATACAACCTGAGAAAAGAATACCAGCTTTCAAGTCATACCACAAATGATGTCACGACTGCAGGTATTTGATGTACTAATGAGAAAAGTCCTTTAAAGACTCTTTGAACGCTTTTTTCTCTCTCAAAATTACTCTTGGCAGAGGATCATGCTCTAATCCATAAAGGGAAAGTAAAGAAGCCCATTTCAGCATTACATTATCATTGAAAAAGACAGCATGACATCAGACAAATTCAGATCCTATAGCTAAGGGGTTTCACAAGTTCTATACTTGAAATCCAAGAGATAGAAGTGAAATTCAAAGAAGTGACTTCAAGCTGTGAAGACCCTAAAAATGAGAGAGAAGTAGCATTGTAAAGGGAGTAATGGTGGCAGAAATCATGAAGATATGTACTAAGCTGAAAAACAATAGTCTTAAAGCATAAGAAAAAAGTTGTTTCTTACAGGGAAATACTTAGTGGAAAGTTTCTATCCTTATTATATATTTAATACAGGTATGCAATAAACTTTTTGTGTATAAACATCTTCCTTTTTGTGAGGGATGATCCTGAATTCAAGACCATCTTCCTTTCAAGGTTAGCATGCTGGCAGGCATTTACTCTAGGGGGATCTGCAAAACATCTACATCATATTCACTATTCATCAAAGCAATTTCATATAATACAAATGGCAGAAATACCATGGGCAACAGGAGGAAAAATTGAAAATATCAACAGCTTCCACCTTCCCAACAGCAGAAGGGAACTGATCATACTGAAGTCCAGACAGTCCCACAAAGATGACAAGGCCTGATACTCCTGTGGGATGAGGAGGACCACAAGTACCTCCTCCTGCCCTCAGCTGTTGATTTCCATGAGCAATTAACCCCTGCAAGTTGCAAAAGCAGATGGAGGTTTTGGCACTGAAGGAGGTAGAAATCGTCACCACAAAACAAGCAGCAGAAGACAGAAGTCAAGCTGCTCAGGAGGTCCTTTCCTGGCACAATCCACTTTCTTTCTTTCCTGCTTTCTTAAATGACTTGTCTGCATAAGCTGCTGAAGGAAACCACCTTGTAAAACACCCCACTTTTTTGCATGAGGAAGCACAGGTGGGCAGGGATACTCTCAATAATGGGGACACAGGAAGAGGACAGATACAGAACAGAAATGACTACAAGCACAACAGCTGGTAAGATCAGCTACAATGTGAGCTACACTGATATATCACCTCTTCATTATAAACAATAAAATGTTCCTAAGTTTTCAGTGAAATTGGTACTGTAAAGTACCTAGAGATTTTGTACCACTTTTTGTAGCAGAATACTAAGTATACTTTTATACTCCTTCTACAAATGTAATTGCCATAATTGCAAGAAATTAGTAATAACTGAAAAAGAAAGAAATCATTCAGAGAGTGTCATCAATATGCTATTTAAATATCTAATTAAGAAATAATGACCCTAGATGTGAGTTACAGTAAGTTGCAGTGGAAAGAGACCTTGGGCAAAAAAAGGAGATTGTTAAGACTTTCTGTTGTAAACAACTGGTTTTCCTTTTCCCTCAGTTACAGCAATGTGGTTTCTGCAAGTTTTGGACTGCCAGCTTTTCAGATTTTTTTTTGCTAAAATTAAAATGCCTAGATGCACAAAACTATGTCAGCCATAATTTACATTATGGAAACTGTTTTGTGAATTGTGCCAAAACAAAACAGATTGATATCTGTTATATGCACATTTGAAATACCTGCTTGATAGATAGTATAGCTAAAATCTAAATAGATGAACATACAAATAAACAAAAAAAGCCTGATACAGAAGCTTCCTTTCAAAAACACATGCACCACCTCTACAGACTTTCTACTTTCCCTGATTTTGAAGGTGACTGACATGATAGGCTCTAGCATGTCATCAATGTTTGAGCTAAATAGTTATGAAAAGTGTCTATTTAAATATTGTAAGATAAGGTAGGGCCAAAGTAATTACATATGAATTACATTCATATTTCCTGGGTAGTTCACTCAAAGCATTTACCTTGAAATCCACTAGAAGTAAATAAAATATGTGCGCATGTAATACGTAATTATAACTCTATTATTGCATACTAACTGTATAAATATACATATATTGTATGCTAACTGTATTATTGTGCCAAAGAAATACTATTTTGCTTCTCCAAGCATAATAGCGAATTCAAATCAAAACATGTTTTCATCTTGTATTCTAAAAGTCAAAATCTTCTTTTGACTTCAGCATCACTTACATGAGTACCCTGAAAAGTAAAACATTAAAATATGGAAAATGTGTATGTTATTAATAAACAAACAAATCAGGTAAATTGAAGATGTGGAATTCATCCTTGTAAGTCAGGATGAAGACTGTCAAAGACTGAAGAAGTCAACAACTTCTGCAAAATATGAGCAGATTTGTCATTCAGACTCACTATTGATTCAAAATGGGGACAGCAATATTTTAGAGGGCAATTTGAAAACATTGTATGATAGCTGGATAGACAAAAATCTACTAGGAGTTGCAAAAAAAAAAAATCAAGTCTGTCACTGTGAAACAAAGTGATCCAATTTTTCACAGACCAGAAAGATTTTAATTTTTCATCTCTCTATATATTTTTATCTAGAGATAACTTTGTACTAAGGAAGAGATTTCAGTTCACAAGAGTAAACACAGAAAGCTGAAGAAATAGCTGTTCTGCTGAACTGATGAAACTATTACTTAAATATCCCACGAATTTCAGCTCAGAAAGGCACTAGGTTCACATGCTCTCACACTTAAGCCACAACATCCTTATCTGACAAATCAAAGATATTTGGATATGGTTTCAAGATGGTGACTCCAAAAAATTCATCCCTGCTACAAAGAAATCAGAGGTGATGTGAATACACAAAGCATTTTTAAAGGTGGACCCACAGGTATAGGTGACATTTGCTGAATGCCACAGACAGTTCAACTAACCAAAAATCTGGACAGGCAACACATGTCACTGCAACAGTTCAAGGATTTAACAGTCACAGTTAAGGCCTCTTTCTTTTGTTACTGTAATTAGCAAAACTCTAGTGGATGCTAGTAGGTCTCTGTACTACTTTGCAAAATATTAATTTTAAATCACTCTTTAGGCTGGCTAGACCATATTCAGGTATAATTAGATGCATATTTTACTGACAAAAGCCCACAGTAGCATACTGAAGTCTTCCCAAGGACTTCAGTATCTCTCAGTGGAGTATCTTATGCTGGCAAAAGAGCAAATACTGTTGTGAGTGGACTCTACACATCTGTCAGTATACTGGCATCAAACCGGAAGAAAAACTTGTCACTCCATCAGAGCAGGCAAACAGAGCCCTGAGCTTCTCTTTCTGATCTATCTGTTGACATTCTCCTCATTTCTGAGATTATGTCACTGCCCTTCTTACATACTGCTGGCTGGGGAAGCCTACTGATATTTCTTGTTCTTAAGACATCTCACCCAGCTGCAGCAAAGAGATGGAATATGATCTCCTTTTAATGCCAAAAGCAGCCTGAAATAGGTGTTGATTCAATGAAGACTACCTGTAGCAAAAAGATCCTATGAATACCACCAAAGACTTTCCAGACCTCTTACCAGCGTTATTTTACCTTTTTTTTTTTCCCAACCTAACACTTCACAGGTATCTAGTCAATAAACACCAGAAGGAAGGAGAAAACCAGCTAATGCTGTGAAATTTAAAAGTAACATGAATCAAATATTTCAGATATTTGATATACTAAAAAAATAGAGAGTTGAAAGCATTTCATTTAAGTTTATGACCCCCCCCCTTTTTTTTGTCACAATTAAAAAAAAAATACAAACAAAACCAAAACTACCAAAGCCCAAATTACCTACACTTTCATGGACATACAACTCCAAGGAATTTTATATATTTAAACCTAAACAAATCCTGAAATGAAATATATTGAAAAATTATTGCATAATCTCATATAAATTAAAATTCAGCTCTTGGAGAAAATTCAATTCTCATAATCTCCAAGTTATAAAACTGAAATTCTGCTTGCAACTGAAAATGATGGAGAAATAGAATTTTAACCTTTCACAATACATAACCAGGGAAATATTCCTGCTTGGGAAAATCAGGATTGACAGTAGTAACTGTTTAGCTTCTTTTTAATGCTGAATTTTTGGTCACTTGATTCATAAAACAAACTGAGCTCCGTATGTAAAACTATTATCTTTTTTTTTAAATTCTGCTAGATTCAGATCCTTTGGCAGCTTGGAAACACTCTGAATGATCACCACTAGATCAGGTGACTTAAAACACCCCTACAAAACCAGTAAAATGCATCAAGCTTCTAAGCACTACTATCTATGCTCACTCTCAAGAAACTTCACTAACAAGGACTGTCCCATGAGCAAAAAGGTTGCAGCTCCTCAACACAGAGTACTAAGCTTGAAATGTTATGCTTTAATTAGCATTTAAGACACAAAAGCAGATCTGAAAATCTTTGAGATAAAGTAACATGTTGGTCTTCCCTAAGATGCTCCAGCACTGCAGGAATAATCTAGTCTAATACATGCAGGTACATTCCTATGTTCCTTTTGGTTCTGAACTTCCTGTTCGGTGTATTTTAATTCTTCTCTAGCCAGTCATATGAGTAGTATAGTAATTTTCCTGTTCCATTAGGAGAGGTAGAAACTTCAAAAAGAATAGAGAAAGCACTTCAGCAGACCTATATGCAAACCCTCCCATCAGTAAATTCTAGTGTGGGCTCATATTCAGGTGTTTTACACATTCTCATGAGTCCCAGACCATCCAGAAAAAGAGCAAATAAAGTCAAATTTGAATGTATGTGAGTGGTAAAAAGGGAGTTCAAGTCATACCAACAAGAAAGATACATGAATAATAGTCCAAGCTACAGAGGAGATACAGAATTAATTAATGTGGAAAACCAAGTCACGATCCCATTAAAGAGAGCTGTCTAGGTGGCTACATGGGTTATGAAACTGGCACTAATGAAGATGAGACCACAAGGACAAAAAGATTTCTCCCTAGACCTAAAAGAACCTGTAATACAAAATGAATCTGAGAACATTTCTCTTTCTTATTTCAAGCTAACAGCATAATCACATTAGGGGATTAGTTTAAAAATTTATGTCTTTTCTCCAAACAGCATTTAACATGCTTTTCTACTACTATTACCTGACTTGTTCCAGTAAGATAATGATCTGTACAATATATGCTTATGACATAAATAAAAGTGGAAGAAATTTAACCAAATGCCCTTAATTCAAAGCAGAAAATTATTTTGGAGTACAGGAACAATTCACTGTTTTTAGGCTCTCATCTACTAATACCACTGCGGAAAATACTAAGATTAAGACAGCTATCTGGGTACTGTGACAATTTCTGTTTTTTAACTGCCTATTTTACAAGAGGAAAAAAACACTTATAATTGATTTGAAAAATATTGCACAGTGTTATGTAAACAATAACAGAGTAAACAACACAGAAAGAAATGTCACATGTCTTACGAGGAAATCACAGAGGCCAATCTACAGCTTGTATGAGATACTGGGATGGTAAGGACTTCTTATATATCTGCATATGGAAAAATGCAGAGTCACTAACATATCTTTGCATGTCAGAGAAGTCTGGTAAATCTCTTGTGCCTCCATTCCAGTAACTCACCATTAGTCTCTGCAAACATACTTGGAAAATCTGAAACATGTCACTCCTGGGACAGGAGCTTTTCTCTAGAGTCACAATCTGTTGACAGAAACCACCACCTGTCATGGTAAATTAAACAAATAGATTGGATTTCTCAATGAGAAAACAACAACCCTCAGGACAATCAAAATTAAGAGTAGGAAAAAACTGTCCACTACTTTAAAAAACCCTAAATTAAAAAAGTGCCAAACACTGAACAAGACACAGGTCCCTCTAAAGGCATAGCAACACCTTTTTAGGGACAAACATGCTGCTGTGTAAAACCTCTGAGCTGGCAGAAGGAGCTCCTGATCTTCATGGATACTCCATACCTAGTGGGGCTTTGCTTTGGTTTATTTTTAATTATTATCATTACAGATTGCATAGTATAGTGGAGACACAATATATCTGTCCCTTGATAGGACAGATATAATTTATGCAAACAGCTGAGGACACTCATGTGCAGCAGCAGTCTGAGCAAAACAAACACAGAGGGACATGTGCATAGGTAGGCGCGCATTTGTGCTTGGACAAGTACAGAAAAAGTTCACCGCTACTATATAAGGACAGAGGTCTTTGGGTCCTCCATTTCTGAGAGAAGAAGGAATCAGTCAAAGAAGTCTCAAGCCAAAATTACCGAACTTGAAACCATTTTGAGTCAAGAAACAAAGACACAGATGCAGGGGTATGAGAGATGTCTTAATAATCAGCATTTCTGGAGGCTCCCAAAAATTAAGTGGTCCTTCTGAACCCTCAGAAGAGTAGTTTCAGCTGGCAGCTGTCCATGTACATAAAGGAATTCAGCCTGCTGGAGAGGGAAAGGGGTTAATGTGAGCTGTCAAAGACTCCAGTGCTTTAGGGAGGAGGAAATATACATGCTCCAATAAGCCTTTTCTTCCCCCACAGAATTACAGAAGAGGCCAAACTTTCATCAAAACCCCAGCTGGAATGGTAATTCAGCACCACCTGTCACAGCCCCGTGGGCACCCCCAGGCCCTCACTGACCCACCCAGCCTCAGCTGCTGCCTCCACAGGCACTCTGCACCAGGAGCCTCTGTGAGGCTCAGGCTTCTGTTCCCAGACCTGGCTTGAGCTAAAGTATCATGCCTGCCTCCAGTCCTGGATTCATCTCCTCAGACCTGCGTTATTTGTATTCTTCTCCATAGGCCTGTCTCCACCTCATATTCTTTGTATCCAGACTGGAGCCCCTGGACAGACCCAGGCTGTGGGTGATCAATTTAAGTTTATGACACATGGTGTGACTTTTAGGGCTGTCTTGTGCAGGGCTAAGAGTTGGACTCTGTGACCCTTGCTGGTCCCTTCCAATGCAGCATATTCTGCGATTAGGGAATTTTTCCATGTCTGGTCCTGCTCATGGGTCCTACTACCAGCCCCCAGCTGTGCCACACTGCTCAGGCCCCATGGCACCAGGTGTCCTGCTGGTGTGGGCACTGCCTGTGCTGGTGACACCCTCAGGTCCCTTCTTGGCCTCCCTCACAGGGAAGCCCTGCTCATGCTGCCCCCAAGTACTATCCCTTCACAGTATCCGACAAAAATGTTTCAAAAGAGGAAACCACTATTTTTAACAAAGTATTTTTTACTATTTTAAGACCACCTAGTCTGATCCAAACTCACGTCTTCATAATGGGCACTGTAGCAAAAAATAGTCTTCTAACTTTCCTTGAGTCTCTACACAGAGAAAACTCAGGTCCAATGTAGTGCTGGTACTAAACATTGACATGACCAGACTACTAAGGCAAAGCTGATAAAATTAGCAGTCAAATCACAGTGACTAATACAGTCTGTGTCTAGTTCTTAGTTCATTACATTTTGATATTTGATATTTTCAGAAACTGCTGAAGACTGCTGCCTTTTAAAGTTATGCTTTGTTTTTCCAACCCAGACCAATACACAAAAAAGTCACCTATGATAACAGAGCTGGAGAGACTGGGAAGAGGAAGATCAAGACAGGGAAGCCCAAGAATCTGTACTTCAGGGAAAGAAAGCAGGCAATACAACATAGACTGAGATAGTAGTTAATTTATGTGTCTTATACAACTAACTTGTTTGTTTGAGGCTTTAAGAATGCTTTGGCCTTATCAAGCCATATTTGACTTCCTTCTACATGAAACAGATATGTTTTTGTAGTTTCCAGTACTTTTTAATATTGTCTTTTGGTAAAAAAATAGAGAATAGCAAGACCTACTACGCAACATAACTTTTGTTTGTACACTATCAGGTCCTAAAGGAAAGGGTTTCTGAGAGTAACTACTTAAGAGATGTTAAAAGAGATGTTAACAGTCTGTAGTTTGATCAATTTAGGAAGTAATTGTTTTTGAAAACCCAGTAAAAAAATATATCTGTTCAAAATATATTAAAAATAAGTTTCAAATGGTTGCTACCCTCATCAGACACCTAATGCTAAGTGTATATATCCTACAGTACCCTTGTATTAACCTCTGTAATTAAACTAGCAATAATCTGATATTTGCAATAACATTATTTCTAATATCTTAAATTGATTACTATACATCAAAAGGCATGAACAAGACCATAGCTAAATCAGCTTACAACTTTGACAACATTTATAGCTAGAAAGATATTATAACATTACACTGTGATAAATATTAATGGAAAAGAAAAAGTTTTACCATTTTACAGTCAGACACAGGCAAATGCAAAAAAATGGTTATAGTGATGAAAAGGATTTTGATGGACACAATATTTGCTGGAAAGAAAATATGGCAAAGAATTTAGAACACTTGAAGTAACTACACCAAAGAGCTTATATCCAGACTTCAAAACCAATCCATGAACAAAAATACAGTTTAAAAAAATATTATAATTCAGCAATATGACAAAATGTCACCAATATATTTACCAGAAGTCAGAGGAAGAAAAAGTAACCACACTAAGCCTTGAACTGGTATTCTGACCTAAACAGCACATTAGGTTTCAGAGCAATTATGAGGGCCACATTACTAAAAGACAACAAAGCAAGAAAGAAGATAATAGCAAAACTCCTCTATGAAATGTTTATGAACATGCTAATCTAAACTCAGAACTGAGATACATCAATTTTTCTTTTCATTCTAGGCAGTAAGTTCACACCTACCTGGGATGCCCAGAGCAATGCATTTTAAATTTAACCACCAGGGAAATTACTACATAAGTTGGGAAGATGGGAAAATCAGAAGAGGACTTGTGTGATTTTTGTTGTTGCTGCCTTTTTTTTTTTTAATAAATTGACAAAATGGAAGGATACCAACTGGCATTGATAAAACGAAAGCAGCAAGGGAAGGAAGATTAAAATAGAATTCTTCAAAGTATAAGCACAGACAGAAAAATGCTTGCAGTCTTAGGGGAAATGGGCATCCAGAGTTGACTGACAGGAGAGAGGAGCTTGTTCAAATGAATATAAGAATGAAATATATACATGACGACTCTTTACAAATAGGTTAGAGGAGCAAGACAGAATAACTGTGTCTAATTTAGCCATTAATAAATGTGGGCTGACAGTCACATCAGACAGATCTTAATGACATTTATAGATCATAATGAGTTACTAAGAATATTCTGGAACTACCATCTTGGAAATCAAAAAGACAGAGAAGGGGAAAAAAACACTCTAAATGCTCTTTTCTTCTTGTAACCAAATGAGTAATAATTTATTTTCCAAAATGAATGTAATTTAACACCTTAAACTACTTCAAAGTGGTCTTCCTGCCTCCTTCTGTGTAGCTTAGGAGTAGTACACAAGACCTGCAGAAAGAGATAAAAGGAGTTCCTGCACAGTACTGAATGTTTTGTAAGTTTGGAAGATTCTTACCCTGTATTGATGGAAATTATTTCTATCAGTGGATTCTTCCTAATCTTTGGCAAATCCAGTCGTGCCCCTCCCAAACGTTTTCCATTATCTTTCTTCTGACCCAGCAGTCTCACAGAATGACCTTCAAATTAAACAAAAAGAACGCAGTCATTACAAAGAGCAAGTCTCATCATAGTTGTTTTGATTTGCTCTTCTTCAGAAGTAGTATTTATATTTCAAAGACTGAAAATGAGAATGAGATGTAATAATATATTTCCACCAGTTGGAGCATTTAAAAAGAGACACTGACAGGTAAAATAAATCATCTTAAAATGAGCAAGTTATTTCATCCAATTATCTTTTCACACTTGCATTTTCTGTTTTATATTATTAAAATTATCTAAGCAGTCTCATTTTCAGACTCTCTAGCAAATAACAACATAGCAATAATATTTAAATGTGCTGTATGGCAGGATCATAAGATTCTTCCTAAAAATTTCAATCAAACCTATATTAGTAGGTAATAGACAACTAAATACTTTTTTAGCTTATTATATGGACAGCCAACACATTTCAAGGTTACCTGACTGTGTAATTGAAAGCACTGCAAAGCACATCCTCACACTTCTGTGGCTAAGCTGACCACCAAGATCTGCACATATTCCTGCCACACCAGGACAACTGCAGATCAGACTGCCTCACAACAACTTTCCTGAAGCCATTAATATTCAGAGAGTAAAATACAAATAACTTCACAGACTGCCTACAACATCAGTCCTACCATAACAGGTTCTATATTTAAAGAGCACAAATGACAAGTTCACTGATATTTTGAAGCAAGAATAAACAATGAAGAATCAAAACAATTTTGTATTATTGCATAAGGTAGTCTAAAGCATTCCCAAGTTATAAATGTAAGACTTGCATCATTCACTCCACAAAGACTAGAATAGGCAGGTGAGAGACAGCAAGTGAAAGCTAATGGTTGATACCTGAATAGAGTTGGAAAACAAAAACTCAAACTGGCAGGAAGAGAAAGCATGTGCCTGTTGAACTTGAAAAACTCCCTGATAGTAAACCCTACAGCTTCAATCCGCCAAATATTTCAGGAAAGAAAAAACTAACCCTAAAATAGGAGGGGCTGAGAGGAATGCATGAAACTATAAAGTATGAGTTGAGCTACATCCAGCACAGCAAAGCCTATGACCATTTCAAATCAATTAAAAGCTGTGTTACACCAAAGCTCCTAACTTATGTTACCAACAGGTATTTATAAATTAGTTCCTTCATCAAAGCCTTTCTTCACTGCCTGTTTTGAGGGGTCATAGATCAGTTTTTGAATAATGTGGCATTCATGTTCTTAATTTATTTCCTTGATATAGCAACAACAGCCTTGAAAAAAAATCAGCTACTTTAAGAATAACATCTTCCTCAAGTTTTTTAAAGATACATAAAAATTTTAAATCAAAAATGTGATCTAATGAACAAGTGAGCAGGACTGACCTGATAGCATAAAGGTTAATACCAACAGGAGACAATGGTTAATACTGGTAGAAGACATCAAAATGTCAACATTATGACATGGAAATAAAACATGAAAACAAAAGGCATCACTTCTGTGTTGCATTTGACAAAAATGTCATCACTTCCTGTGGTGAAATTAGTAATATGGTGCTTGTGATACTAGCATTTGCTAAATTACTCACTTCTACCTTTTCCTGCAAATAACAGCTATATCCTTGTCTCACAATGCCATCAATTATTTTCTAATCCAATGCTTCATTGAGGAGCTTCAAGCATGGCACCGTGTTATCTACTTGTATAACAAAAGTGAGTGCCTTAAACCAGAAACAGAGAACATTCCTTTTTGTATTTCTTATTATTGTGGTTTATTTGGAATAAACCAGCTTATCCATTTTTAAAATATTCATCTACATTATCATATTAAAGATGTATTTGGATTTATGGCTGCACATACAGCGGAATGACTCACAGTAGTCTTAAAATAATCAGGCTTAACAGCAAGTTACCCAGAATTTAAAATTCATACACTCAGAATTGGGGTCAAACCACCATTCTTATGTTTTAAAAATAAAACGAAAACAAAAAACCACAAAACCAACCTGCCCCCCTCCCCAGGTAATATCTCAGAGTACAGAATTAGGGAGGCCTCATCTCCTCAGAACACAGACTCTCACAAGGAGAAGCCATGTGAGTTACTGCTCTCTAACAGGAATTTAGCTCATACTCTCACCTTTTCATACTGAGAGCATTACTCAAACAGGCAATCATCCTCAAAAACACCCCACAAGATTAGGCTATTCTATAGACAGACTATAACTTATAGGGAGAATAAGAGTGAGCTTATTTTATCGTCGTAGACTTCCTTTATTCAGGAAAGACATCTCAGCTCTGTGACCATCTCCCTCATGATCCACTGAATGCTAACACCCACCCCAACTCTGAGCTCAGGAAATCTACGGCCTGGCAATCAAATACAGCAGTTTATTCTCACATAAAATACACTTCCCATATTCCTCCTGAATGACACTGAAGCTAGAATTAATATGAGGCTTGTAAGATCTCAAGAATAACAACATCTCTGTACTTTTAAGTCCAGACACCAGAGGCTAAAAAAATGCCTCTAGTGGGAGATGACTTTTAGCAGAGAGTTTAATGCTTCCAGAAAGCAAGCAGCACATGCACATCCAAGTACTGTGACTTGTATTGCAGGCACACTTAATTATTTTTCTTAGGAGGCAAATCCCCTTAATTATAGTATTCAGGACCTTAAATCCTTTTTCCCCTACTCCATACAAGGACTAGTTTGTTTCATTTTAAGTAATCACTAAAGCATCTGTTTACAGAATTGTTACTATTAATAAAACATAACTTGATAAACACTGAATCATACTTTTTCACACCCTGTAAATCCTTTGTTTCCCTTATACTTAATTCAAGAAAACTTAAAAATAAATATTTTGCCATCTTCAACTAGGAAAAGGTTAAATAACTTTTTTTTAGATTGTCTAACCAGCACAATGAAGCCCAGACCAACATGAAGTTTAACAGAAAAAGTAATAATATTAAATCTCATTCATGATCTCCTTTCAAAGCTTAGAATGGGACAAAACACTGCAATTAAGCTTTACTTCTAAAGCATTTTATCTGATTAAGTTACCTTCTCTCTGACTTTACAGGCTGCCTAACTTACCTAAGCAAATCAGGTGTCCCAAACTTAAAAGGAGTTGTTCTTTTCATGTTTGTTTTGTTTCTTTCCTCATTTCTTCCCTCCAAGTTTTGTACAACATTTTTGAAAACTGAGTTAATCACAAGTCTGTTATCATAATGATGAGTGCTCTATCTCAGATATCAAACAAACACCACTCCTTTTTTGAGGGATCACTCTACAATGCAAGCTTTGAAACGCAGCTTAAAGACAAACAGATCTAGTCAGGTTAGATAGGAAAGCCTAAATAATCTAGGCCTACTAACTGCTTCTGCTGTAAAAATAAGTTTTCTACCTCCACATAGTCTAGCAGCAGATAAAATTCCACTAATAAAAAAACAAAACCTGAAAAAGTTAATTAGGGGTTTAGGTCATGCTTCAGAGCAGTTTTTCACTAATTATAAGATAATTAATACAGATTACAACATAACAGAAGTACTAAAGTCCAGCAAGGACACTTGCAGAGCAGAATCACTCACAGCAAGTGCAAATGAAATCAAGCTAGGAACAATTTAAAATGAATCAGAACTCTCTAGTTTTCCAAACTGTTTAATATTAAACACATCTTTACATAGAAGTCAGTAGATTCAATTCACATTACTTGGCACTATACGCAAGAAGGATGAGGCTGGAATTAATCAGGATATTAAATCCTATTGTTAGTCTAAAATAAGGCATTTAAATGTGTCTAGTTTGATAATTCAGTCTGCAAAATGAAAATATTTTCAAGGTATTTAGTTTCACTTGTTAAAATACCACAAAGAAGTAGCACAGTTTTAATGGCATGCACATATACATTTAATTATAAATATATGTGCTTCAGGACTGATGAAGAAGGCCCAATCTTGAAATATAAATATATGACAGGAACAGGTAATGGAATTTTTTTGTCATAAAACTATAGCATTAAATGTCCTGTGAACCTCAGGCTACCATCAGATCCCTGTGGCCTAGAACCACAGACGCATGCTAATGATATTGGAGCAAACAGATTCAAATGGGACTGGTACTTTCCTAGTTTATTGCAAGAATAAGCCAGGGGGAAGTAGTAACTGGCTTAGTAAATTTTAGTACACTTTACCTGGCTATCAGCATCATATCAGATACTAGTAGATCTATATTATAATAGATAATATAGATCTGTCCATAGGCTGTCTCCATAGGCTGGCACCCCTCAAGGAAAATTACTGAAAGATGGAAGAGGGCACCCACTGGAGCTATACGGTGTGACTCTGAAGCACAACTCCCAGCCAGACACAGATTCCTCAGCTATTAGCATCCAAGTTCAGTGCAGACATCTCAAGCAGCTCAAAACCCACAATTTTACAGAAAATCCTCAAAGATGCAGGAAACCCCAGCCTTGGCAGCAACAATTTCTATTGTTTTCTGCTTGTTCTGTTACCCACTCTTTCCCTTTCCCCAGTTATATCACTATGCTTAAAGGTTATTCACCATTTCCTGAAAGACGCTTTTTTCCTCACAGCACAACTGCCAATGCACTGTTCTGCATTTTTCAGATGTCTCTCACCAACCTGTCTGATCTTCTCCAGCATCTTTATGGAACAGAATTAAGCACTATTTCATGTACTCCTGCACACATTTCCTTCCACCACTGTTTGGTTCTTAATGAATAGAGAGTTTCCTTTCCTCAAGGTTAGCACTGGAAAAAATAGCACATAGGAGCTGTGTAGCTAAGGAAAGGAAGGTAAAAGCGTATTAAGGGAAACAAAGTAATACATTTCTTCAAAGCAAAATTAAAGGAAAAAGTGTAAATAACTAAAAGCAGTAATAAAGACTCAAAGAAGCATCAAGCAAGGGTAGACCATAAGCTCCTCTCCCATCTTTTCTCCCTGCCCTGCAGCACAAACATGCTGTCCCACAGCAGACATGAGTGATTTCAAAGGAATTCCCAAGCTCCCCAGAGCAATCACATGCTGTCAGACACACATGAGTGCAAAAACAAGGATACCAATTGGTTTCGGACTCTGCTGTGTAGATGCTCCCACCCAAACCAACCCTAGCTGGCCAGCAGCATAATGTCATCAGTGGCATTTCCTGTCTCAAATACAAAAGCCAAACCTAACTGCAAAGTATATGCCGTGCTCCTGACCAAGCAACAAATATAAATTATTGCTCTTCTAGATTAGTGAAGATGGGAACATTCTGCAACAGTCAAACTCCTTCATCTGCTGTAGGCAGGAACAGGGAATAATTCAGGCTAATGCTGTCAGAGTTACTGATCTTTCCTTGTGTGTCACTGCACTATGCCTTGGACCAGGCATTCAGTCCCATTAGGATGCTGATAGCAGGTGGTATGTTTGATCCAGTCCCTGCACTCAAAACTCTGTCACAAAAAGATTGCTTTCCACTCTATACCAAATCAAAAAGCTTCACAGAAATGTGCAGACTTTACTAAGCATACAGCACGTTTGTAACTAGTTTAAAATACAGAGAACTGCTAAGTGTTGCACTTGGAATTAGCATCCAACAACAGTACTGCTTTGAAAGATTCTGGAATGAGTGTCACACCAGTGAAGACAGGAGCTTTCAAAAATTCATTAAATATAATTTCAAAAACAAGATATTCACTAGAAAATGTCCACAGGTGTCCCACGTTGCTAAAATTCATACACTACTTTCTCTCCATTAATTATGCAATACCTCTTCATTCTTGTCATGTCTCCAGTGTATGACTCAATCATAACAATATCTGTAAGCACTAAAACGATACATACAGAAAAAGAGGTAACTATTAACAAGGAATTATGTCCATCTAAAAATTTTCACCAAGTTAAATTAAGAATATAAGTATTCAAGAACATTTTTTACACGTCCATAGTATTTTCCCCTCTCACAGTAAAAGCATGTGAAATGCCTTATCTAAGGGTGTGGGGTTTTTTTCAGGAATCCTGTTTTTTCAGGATTCAGAATTCAATAGTTTCATCCTACTTATTCTGAGATCACGCAATGTTGTTGTCTTTCTGAAAAAGTGCCTGAACGTTTAGTCTCCTGTGAGCTCAAAATGCCAGCCACAATTCCATAGCTCAGAAGGACAATGCTAAGAATCAACTACAGGAAGAGTTCCCCTGACCCTCTGTCCTCACCTCTCTGTGAAGAAATGCATTTGATTAGGATCAAAGATTCTGCTCAAAACCTCAGGAGATCCAGGAGAGAAACTTCCAAGGGAAAATATATTTTGAATCAGATAAACCAGGCTGCAATATGAGGAAGGGATGTGCTGAAAGCAGGATTGTCAGAGCCAGCTGCAGCAGCACAAGTACCTTGCCTAATGTTTTGGGTGTGGAGGCTGAATAGAACAAATTTAGCCCTAGAGCGAAAAGCTGAGATGAACTTCTTGCTGTATGCAAAAATCACGATGTACTCTTCACATTTACCAGTCACGAGGATTCTCTAACAGAGCTAAATCAAGCTGAGTCTAACCAATGTGAACAGGACAGAAAAATAGGGATGCTGCAAGATCCTATTCCCTCAAAGTGTGGAAAAGAGCACATACAGGTCTGGAAGAAAAGGCACCTTTTCTGTGCAATTTACAGGCTCATTTAACCACGAACAATCACAATTGTGCTACTGAGATTTTCAATGTTGACCCTCAATTGTTTGCTTTCTTCTTCTGTAGCACTATTTATCTCCCATTCAGTTTTTGTGAGCTACTTGCAAAATAAAGCTGTAACAAAGACAGTCATAATAGGGGTAGTCAGTTCTATCGGATTCATAAATTAAATCAATAAAATGACTACACTGAGAAAAATAATTTCAAAATCTATCTAAATTCTCAGATCATCTCACATACCTAATAGTCCCTGCACGCCAAAAAGCATTTGAACAGACACAGCAAAAATAGCAATAAACTTTATTGTAAGAGCAAAAACCAGTTGATCATAACATAAATCACATGGCCCAGCAGGGACAATTTTAATGTTGAGCCACATAATTATTGATGTTTTACAAAAGCAATTAAAATCTACCTTTGCAGAAAGTTTTCTCCAAAATTCCTGTATATTCTTCATGCTCTACGTTTTTATTTAAATTACAGTCTGCAAAGCTGAACCCTTGTCCTAGGTTACAATG